>WNWK01004821.1:27500-131797 GCA_009830355.1 Cherax destructor
GGTAGAATGAAAGGGGGTAAGGCAGCTGGGATTGATGGGATAAAGATAGAAATGTTAAAAGCAGGTGGGGATATAATTTTGGAGTGGTTGGTGCTATTATTTAATAAATGTATGGAAGAGGGTAAGGTACCTAGGGATTGGCAGAGAGCGTGTATTGTTCCTTTGTATAAAGGCAAAGGGGACAAAAGAGAGTGCAAAAATTATAGGGGAATAAGTCTGTTGAGTGTACCTGGTAAAGTGTATGGTAGAGTTATTATTGAAAGAATTAAGAGTAAAACAGAAAGCAGGATAGCAGATGAACAAGGGGCTTTAGGAAAGGTAGGGGGGGTGTAGACCAAGTGTTTACAGTGAAACATATAGGTGAACAGTATTTGGATAAGGGTAAAGATGTTTTTGTGGCATTTATGGATTTGGAAAAGGCGTATGATAGGGTAGATAGGGGGGCAATGTGGCAGATGTTGCAGGTGTATAGAATAGGAGGAAGGTTACTGAAAGCAGTGAAGAGTTTTTATGAGAATAGTGAGGCTCAGGTTAGAGTGTGTAGGAGGGAAGGGGACTATTTCCCAGTAAAAGTGGGCCTTAGACAAGGATGTGTGATGTCACCGTGGTTGTTCAATATATTTATAGATGGGGTTGTAAGAGAAGTGAATGCGAGGGTCTTGGCAAGAGGTGTTGGGCTAAAAGATAAAGAAGCAAATACAAAGTGGGAGTTGTCACAGTTGCTTTTTGCTGATGACACTGTGCTTTTGGGAGATTCTGAAGAGAAGCTGCAGAGGTTGGTGGATGAATTTGGTAGGGTGTGTAAAAGAAGAAAATTGAAAGTGAATATAGGAAAGAGTAAGGTGATGAGGATAACAAAAAGAATAGGTGACGAAAGATTGGATATCAGATTGGAGGGAGAGAGTATGGAGGAGGTGAATGTATTCAGATATTTGGGAGTGGACATGTCGGCGGATGGGTCTATGAAGGATGAGGTGAATCATAGAATTGATGAGGGAAAAGGGTGAGTGGAGCACTTCGGAGTCTGTGGAGACAAAGAACCTTGTCCATGGAAGTAAAGAGGGGAATGTATGAGAGTATAGTTATACCAACGCTCTTATATGGGTGTGAAGCATGGGTGATGAATGTTGCAACGAGGAGAAGGCTGGAGGCAGTGGAGATGTCATGTCTGAGGTCAATGTGTGGTGTGAATATAATGCAGAGAATTTGGAGTTTGGAAATTAGGAGGAGGTGCGGGATCACCAAACGATTGTCCAGAGAGCTGAGGAGGGTTGTTGAGGTGGTTTGGACATGTAGAGAGAATGGAACGAGACAGAGTGACTTCGAGAGTGTATAAATCTGTAGTGGAGGGAAGGCGGGGTAGGGGTCGGCCTAGGAAAGGTTGGAGGGAGGGGTAAAGGAAGTTTTGTGTGCGAGGGCTTGGACTTCCAGCAAGCATGTGTGAGCGTATTTGATAGGAGTGAATGGAGGCATATGGTTTTAATACTTGACGTGCTGTTGGAGTGTGAGCAAAGTAACATTTATGAAGGGATTCAGGGAAACCGGCAGGCCGGACTTGAGTTCTGGAGATGGGAAGTACAGTGCCGGCACTCTGAAGGAGGGGTGTTAATGTTGCAGTTTTATAACTGTAGTGTAAAGCACCCTTCTGGCAAGACAGTGATGGAGTGAATGATGATGAAAGTTTTTCTTTTTCGGGCCACCCTGCCTTGGTGGGAATCGGCCGATGTGTTAAAAAAAAAAAAAAAAAAAAAAAAAAATTATATATATATATAGTATATATATATACATTCTTCACATTTCTCCTCCAATTCGACATATGTTCTTGCTTTCCATAGATTAATAAGGATTCCAACCCCTCTTGCTTCATTGTTAAATCCTGTGGAACATTCATGGCTCATTATCTATGTCCTCTTACACTTTGCTTCTAGTCATCACCATGTGTTATATAATTAAGACCTGTCAAGTAAATTAACAACCACCATGTTATCAACATTGTTTAGTCAATGTTTTGAATGTTAAATTTTTGTGAAGTTTGAGATTTTCTTGGCCCCTAGACTAGACTGTAGGAGTAGGAAGACTCGAAACCTCTCACAGGTAGATGTGTGTTTATGTGCATGTACACATATACATGCACACATACATATTTTTAAGATGAGGTATAATAAGGTTCTTGCAGTTGGGAGAGAGTGAACCTAGTAGCGACTAGTGAAGGGGCGTGGCCAAGAACTGTGACTCGGCCTTTGCAACCACATATAGGTGAGTACGTGTACATACATACTCCATGGGTGGGTGCTTTTGGGTGGTTTCAGGAAATAGGATGCCAGAGGAAAAGAGTATAGTTATATATACTTTTCATCATAGGAATAAATTATGGGGTGCATGCATGTTTATTAGCACATTAGTATAGATTATAAACTATTTTTTTGTTTCAGTAAATTCTGCTCCGAAGTCCAAACCAGAGGGAAACCAAGAATTTACTCAAAACTCGTCGGAAGGATGGGGTGATCACAAGGAAGGGAGCAGACCCAGCAGTGAAGGGGCTGCCAAAAACACAAATAATCAAAGAAAGGATATTGAAAAAAGAGAAGGTAACGATTATTATTTTAATTTGTAGTCTTAATAATATAACCTTTACCTGTTCTTCTCTATGATACGTATATCGAGTACTACATTATTGTATTTGCTGTAGTTGTGTACAGTAGTACCTCGAGTTACGAACTTAATTCATTCCAGAATGTTGTTCGAGTGCCGATTCCGAACGAATTTGTTCCCATAAGAAATAATGAAAATTAGATTAATCCGTTTCAGACCCCCAAAAATACACTTACAAAAGCACTTACAAAAATACACTTACATAATTGTTAGAGTTGGGAGCTGCTCGTAACTCGAGGTACCACTGTATTTGAGTTTGGAGGGGATAAAACTGTAGCTTCTGTACTCGCCTCTTTACATTCGACTACCAGTCATGTTTACTTTTGATTTAAACTTTTCTTGTCTGTTGTACATTATCAGCCACAAGTCGAGTTTTTATGAAATATGTATGTTGAGAGTAACCCCCCCTTCCCATGATACATCACTACATGGTGTTGTTATTGTTGGATTGAAGGACTGTGATGGCTCTTTGGCCATTTCAACTCTTTAATTCAACAGTACCCAATTCCAGGCCATCGCAACCCTTTAACCCAACAAAAACATCAGTCGATGATGTATCCTCAGGGATTCCAACAATTCATGTGTGGAAAGTTACTGCTCAATACATTTATAAATGTATAAATAACACTGTAGTGTGGATTATTATTAGAGGGATGCATTAATTTATCAGTATGGTAATACGACATCTCTGTTGGTGGAGTCCTTCCACAGTGATAGGACCACAACTTACGACTCACGGGTTGAAAAACAATTTGTATATAGACATTATCTCCAGTTTCCTTACATTTTAACCCTGATAATGCAGTGGGAGGGAGGTAGAGGATATGAAACAAGTGTGTTTATTGATAGCTGATACAGGATTTACTTCCATTTGTAGGGATATGTGACTCCTTGGGTGATTAAGCAATTTACATATATACGTATTTAAACATTACCAGTTTCCTCAGAGGATATAAACACTGCATGTTGGGTATTCAATTTCTATGTGTGACCTTTTGTTCTAGTCTCCCCTCATGATGAGTATTTCCTTTTCTATCTCTCTACCTCAGGATATTTTCTTTGTTGTGATCATATTCTTGCTTGTTCCTTATTACTCCAAGGACGAGGGATTTAGCTCTTCCATTTTTTTCTTGCGGCTTGGCTTTTTATCTCAAGCACTAGTCTAGATGCATATCTTTGAACTTTATTGAGTTTTGTGTGTAATTGACTATATGGGGTTCCACGCTTCCACGGCACGCTCAAGGAATAGTTTTGTTTGATCTGAGTTGATGATACCCAAAAGTATTTTGAATATTGTAATAGTCTCTTCTTGTTCTTCCAGAGACAGGATGCCAGGCTCTAATATTCATTCTTCATAGGTCATTCCTTTCACCTCAGGAATCAGTCTAGAAACAATTTTTAGGACAATACATTTCACATTGTTATACTTGGTGAGGGGGTTCTATGCAGTCAGATGCATACACAAGAGTAAGTAGCATGTATGTGATCATATGTTTTGAACGTGTCTTTGTCTTGAGTTTCTGCATGCTACTCTTATGTTTGTGAACCAGTTGGTTAGTCCTGCTGATGTTATTCAGTTTGTGCTTCAGGCAGCAGGTTTTCAGTAATGAATATTTTTTATTTTAACTGTTTCCTGACACTTGGGACCCCTGTAACTATCTTGGATACTCGGTCAGTGGGTTGGAGAGCTGCTCTGGTGTTAATCAGATCTTTAAACTGGCATCCTTAGTAGCTCACTTTCCACATGAACTAGAAAGAACTAAAGGCCATTCACACTGCAATAATCTACTGGGGTTGCACTTTGATAGGACTTGACACTGATGATTTGTTCTGACAGCAAGCTAATATTTGGTGAACTCCTAGATCCAGGCTCCCACACACATTGTGATGTTATGTAAATATTCATTAGAAGTTAATAATTCAATATTTTAAATATTGATTGTGACATTAATGATTTTTTTTTTTATAATTTTTTTTTTTTTATAAAATATTTTCTTCCTAACAGAGAATGAGAACTTGGGAGCCATCCATCGTGGCGTTGGGGCTATTCTAGCCAACATGAGCAATAGGAACCTTGGTGGCAGTAGGCCTGGTGGTGAGATGAATCAAGGAGGCAATAGGCCTGGTGTTGAGATGAATCAAGGAGGTGGCAGGAGTGCCAATGAGATGATCCAAGGAAGTAACAGGCCTGGTAGTGAAATGAATCAAGGAAATAACAGGCCTGGCAGTGAGATGAACAAAGGAGGTAATAGACCTGGTGGTGAAATGAACCTTGGAGGTGCCAGAAGTGTCAGCGAGATGAATCCCTCACTTAATAAAGGTTAGATTTAATTTGTCTATTGAACTTAATGTAATAATAATGTGGTTTATGTAGTCTTCTCATGAGCCTCATGACAGTAGTCAAAGTTTCCTAATTCTAGGAAGATAGCAAATTGTTGTGAATGAGAAGGTAGTAATTTCTGCATGTTGTTCAGGTGTCTTTGGTATCCCAAGTTCAATTCTTGGGCAGATGCAAGACAGAAAAATCTCCTTACACCTGCTACCCCAGGTCACTTAGCAAATAAATGCATTACCTGGGTACATTTGTCTGCTGATGTAGTTTGTATCCTGGATAAACTACAACTACGTTGCTCTGTTCTTGTAGCTATGAAGAGGGGGATCTCTTATGTTTTTGTTATTTTATCAACATTTAACCAGGGAAATTAAAAAATATTTTAGTATAAAGTGTCCTCAGAGTTATTTAACCACAGAGGGTAATTAACTTAAAATATCCCAACAAGTACAATTTTTATTTTTAAAAATATATAGTGTTACAGTTTTGGAAGTTACATTGGGTACAATATCATAACAAATAAAAATACAGAATTTTTTCTACAGTTTTGAAAATTACATATATATAGTTCAATGTTATTTTATTAGAAAACCCATTGTTATGCAAAGCATTTCTGACAGACTTTGGAGTTATAAGGAACATCCCAGGAAGGGTTGGAAGGACATTTAATGGTAGGAGCTTGAGCACCAATCTAACATGTGTGAACATGTTAGATTGGAGTAGATGTAGACAAGTGGTTTATAGGATTTGATGTGCTGTTGGGGTATGAGCAAGATAACATTTGTGAAGGATTTCATGAAAAACCAGTTAGCCAAGCTTGAGCCCTGAATATGGTAAATACAGTGCCTGAATTCTTAAAAGATAAGTGTGAAAGTTGACAGTTTTCTTCTTTTTCTTTTTAGTAAGCTATACAGGAAAAGGGGTTACTAGCCCATTCTTCCCGGCATTTTAGTTGACTTTTACAACAATCATGGCTTACGGAGAAAGATTCTTATTCCACTTCCCCATGGATATGAAAGGTGCGTTGAAGTATCTGTGGAGACAAAAAACGTTATCCATGGAGGCAAAGAAGGGAATGTATGAAAGTATAGTGGTACCGACAATCTTATATGGGTGTGAAGCTTGGGTTGTAAATGCTGTAGCGAGGAGGTGGCTGGAGGCAGTGGAGATGTCCTGTCTAAGGGCAATGTGTGGTGTAAATATTATGCAGAAAATTCAGAGTGTGGAAATTAGGAGTTACTAAAAGTATTAGTCAAAGGGCTGAAGAGGGGTTGTTGAGGTGGTTTGGTCATTTAGAGAGAATGGATCAAAGTAGAATGACTTGGAGAGCGTATAAATCTGTAGGAAAAGGAAGGCAGGGTAGGGGTCGTCTTCGAAAAGGTTGGAGGGAAGGTAAAGGAGGTTTTGTGGGGGAGGAGCTTGGACTTCCAGCAAGCGTGTGTGAGCCTGTTAGATAGGAGACGAATGGTTTTTGGGACCTGACGAGCTGTTGGAGTGTGAGCAGGGTAATATTTAGTGAAGGGATTCAGGGAAACCAGTTAGCCAGACTTGAGTCCTGGAAATGGGAAGTACAATGCCTGCACTTTAAAGGAGGGGTGTGAGATTTTGGCAGTTTGGAGGGACTTCTAAACTGTCGTATCTGAGTGCCTCTGCAAAGTCAGTGATTATGTATGAGTGAGGTGAAAGTGTTGAATGTTAATGAAAGTATTTTCTTTTTGGGGATTTTCTTTCTTTTTGGGTCACCCTGCCTCGGTGGGAGACGGCTGACTTGTTGAAAAAAAAAATGTGTGAAAGTTGTAGCTCAGAGAATTATTTTAATTGTGATGGTTGTGCACCCCTGGAAAGTTAGGTAGAAAGTGAGTGATGGTGAATGTGTTTCCTTCATTTGATCATCCTGCCTTAATGGTAAATGACTAATGTGTCAAAAAAGCCAATTATTATGGTTTAGTGGTCCTTCTTTAGGCTGCAACTTATAACTACTTACTTACTCCTTGGTACCTATTTACTGTCAGGTCAACATGGGCAGATTTGTTAAAAAAAGAATTACTGGTACTGTATGTCTCACCTCGCCCAGGAATCATATTAAAGATGTTGTCAGTTGTGAGCCAAACATACTATCTGATGATGGTTCAGCATAACAATGGTGCAGTTTGAATGGTTTGTACCTAGGAGTAGGGGCCTCTTTACTGGAATGAATGCCACTATTTCCCTAGGGTGTTTGGCAAAGAACCCAGTGTGTCCTTTGCATCAGTGGTGGGCCTGGTGGGGATATTTCCCCTTTTGTCTAAATTTACTGACACTTACGGCTAATGATATGATACAAATTATGGATATGTGAAAAATACTTTGATTAGTTTACTTGATTTGTGATCATGAATTTTTGTACTATGAAGGTGAGTTGATAATGATTGTTCAAATTTGAAAATGTTGGAAATGGAATATGTTTAAAACATTCTTGACCAAATGGTTCTAGTGCTTTATAAATATACAATACCATTGAGCTACAGTAAATAAATTCCTACCATTAAATATCTTTCCTGGCACACAAATAATTTTTAAAAGTAGCAAGACTATGTCTCATCCAAGGTGTAGATTTCCTTTTATATCTGTGGGACACCCACAGTAAATGGGGATGAACATGACTTTTTTTTCATGAGACTATTGATTAAAGAGGGAACAGTCCACTATAAAAAACAGTAGCAGGTTGGTAGACAACAACCACCCAGAGAGGTACTACTGTCATGCTGCAAAATGCATGTGAAATGGAAACCTGTAATTGTTTTATGCAATGGTAGGATAGCTGGTGTCTTTTCTTTATGTCTCAAACATGCAAGATGACAGATACATCTTACTACACCTACTTATATTTACTGGTAGTTCATACTACACATGCTTGTACATGTATGTGTATACACACTCAATTGAATTTTTTTTTTTTTTTTTTTTTTTCTTTTTTTTTTTTTCAACAAGTCGGCCGTCTCTACCAAGGCAGGGTGACCCAAAAAGAAAGAAAATCCCCAAAAAAAAAATACTTTCATCATCATTCAACACTCACCACACTCATACATAATCACTGTCTTTGCAGAGGAGCTCAGATACGACAGCTGAGAAAAGTCCCTCCCAGCTGTCACTATCTCAGACCCCTCCTTTAAAGTGCAGGCATTGTACTTCCCATTTCCAGGACTCAAGTCCAACTAAATCAATTAACTGGTTTCCCTGAATCCCTTCACAAAATGTTACCCTGCTCACACTTCAACAGATCGTCATGTCCCAAAAGCATTCGTCTCCATTCACTCCTATCTAACACGCTCACACATGCTTGCTGGAAGTCCAAGCCCTCGCCCACAAAACCTCCTTTACCCCTTCCCTCCAACCTTTTCTAGGACGACCCCTACCCCGCCTTCCTTCCCCTACAGATTTATACGCTCTCCAAGTCATTCTACTTTGATCCATTCTCTCTAAATGACCAAACCACCTCAACAACCCCTCTTCAGCCCTTTGACAAATACTTTTAGTAACTCCACACCTACTCCTAATTTCCACATTCCGAATTTTCTGCATAATATTTACACCACACATTGCCCTTAGACAGGACATCTCCACTGCCTCCAGCCTCCTCCTCGCTGCAGCATTTGCAACCCATGCTTCACACCCATATAAGAGTGTTGGTACCACTATACTTTCGTACATTCCCTTCTTTGCCTCCATGGATAACGTTTTTTTCTTATGTTTTCTTGTTCATATATTCTTTTCATCTCCATGGGGAGATGGAGAAGCCTTCTCTGTAAGTCATGCATGTCGTAAATAGCAACTAAAATGCTGGGAGCAAGTGGCTAATAACCCCTTCTCCTGTATAACGTATAAAAGTAGCAGTTGTTACTTTTATATTTTCAGATATGAAACTTGTTGAAAAAAAAAAGAAACTTTTGGACTAAACTAAAATTATTTTCACAGGAAATGTGCCCCAACGACCACCACAAAGAAATCAAGGCTTCAACATGAATTGCCCAAGAGAATATGGAGGGTGGGATGTTGACTGTGGACCTGGTGCAAACAGTGATCCTTCAAACACACGCCCTGCAAATAACCAGAGAATGGGCAACTTCAATAAAGGGGACTGTAAGCTGAGTTTATATTGTTTAGTAGCATAAGTTGCAGTGTGAATTGAATAATGTTGATTTCATTAGCATAGATACTGTACTTTGAATGTACTGGGGATGATAAGAATGTAGTTTTTTAGTGCATAAATACAGATGTTCATTAAAAAAGTTGGAGGGTTTACAACATAGAACAATCAAATTCACAGCTATGAAAGTCTTGCCAAGGCATGGCATGAATTTGTAGTCTTGAGTTCAGGTCTTGGTTCTCCTTACAATTTTCTATTCCTTTCAAACATTTTAAAATTTTCATTTCATTTGCAGCATTTATATGTTGACATTTATTTGATAAAAACTAATAATTAGTGAATTGTCAATTTCACAGTTAACTCGTGCAGAGGGCATCTGCGGAAAACTTTTGGATTTCAAGAGAAGTCTCTACTGGGTGAATATCCTGGCCCAGGAAGCTCTGGTCCAAGAACATCTTTTAATCCTGACTCTGTGAATGCACGTCCAACACAAGAAGGCAGTGTCGACAGAGGAGGCGGTGAGTGTTTTGATCTTGGAGTCTGAGGATTTTGTGACTTAATATTGCCTTGGTTAAATTTAAAGAATGTGTTTTTATTCATGTGAATTGTGCAATCATGGCATCTGCTTTAAAACTGTGTGTACCCATTCATTCTGATGGCATTCTTTAGCAATATATGGTACATCATCATCATAATATTAATTAAGTGCAAAATATTTTCTAAAATAAATTTTTATACTAGTACAAAAATTTAAATAAAAAATACTGTTGTTCAGTATAAACAGTATACTTTAATTTACAGTATTTGCAAATTTAAATGTTTATTTTCATTGGTATACATGTACTATATGCATATATATTTTTTTAACAAAATGTAACAAACTTTATTCAGCAAAAATGTTTTTCAGGAAAACCCCATTACTCACCACAGTAAAAATATTGTGTGCGTGTGTGTGCTTGTTTATGTGTATTGTACTGTTATGTTATAATACTTGGGATATTAGTGATCGCTCTCTGTTTCTCTCCAGTTTATTTTAGAGGGTTTTCACATTTCCCTTTTATATGTTTATGGACAAAAAACTCTGTTGTTTACATAATGGTTTGGCAAGCTAGGGATATGTGGTTCAGTAAGTTTGTTTGAATGTTGCCTTCTTGCCCTTTCCAAAAGTATCGTGTTGATCACTAACCTAAAGTAATGTTATACATAAATCAGTGTGCACTAGTAATGAAAATAGTTCTTTACAGCTTTAATTACAAGCACAAACTGTTAAGGTACCATCAATCATGTAAATTACTAAAAAAAAATATGTTGGTAGATAAATAGAATAACATCATTGGTAATCATATGAACAGTCTTCAAGAATCTGAACAAAGTATCTTCACATTCATGTTTACAAGATATTTGAGCATAATGTTAGGTATACAGCACTGGCATGGAATTACCCCCACACCTAACCAAACAAACACAAGCCAGCCGTGCCAAACTTATGTACTAAAAGAGCAAGTGTTCTTAAAGTTATGGAGGCAGATCGAACAGTTACAGGTGGTAGTTGGACATTGATGTAGAAGTGTTTCAAGATTCGTATTGTAAAGATAAAAAAATGCGGAAATGCAGCATATAAGCCAATGTTCCATAAGAACAATTGTGAGGAATGAAGTGTTGCCTCACAGAAAAAATATATATGCATGTGTTGTAGCCTGTGAATTGGTTGAAAAGCATGTTAAGAGCATGTTAGCTACGTAAAGGAAGTAGATTGATAAGACTTGTACAACAGTCAGGTATCTTTATTCCGAAACATTTTGCCTACACAGTAGGCTCTTTCAGTCAAGTACAGAAGATTTATGAAGACAATGTGAAGATGATGTAATCAGTCCATCACCTTTGAAGACAATTTTTAGGTGGTCAGTCCTCCTCAGCTTGGAGATGAGTTTTACTCCATAGTCTGGAACTATATGAAGTTGAAGCAACAGTATGGAGACTTGTATACTGTCAAAGGTGAGGCACATCCCACTAGTGAAATAATGTAGTCATTGAGATGGCAGGTCCCTCTCAAATCCATCCATTTTCACTTGAAAAAGTTGTCGAATATGTTTTCTTTACCAAGATACCGTTGTGTTGCAGTGTCTGACAGTGACCATGAAAATGGTATACAATACTGACATGTTGATAAGTAAGACACATGTGCAACAGTTAGGTATCTTTATTCTGAAAAGTTTCGCCTACACAGTAGGCTTCTTCAGTTGGATACAGAAGAGTTATAAAGACAACGTGAAGACGATGTAATCAGTCCAGCGAGGGACTGACCACCTCAAAACTACGTCTTTAAGGGTGATGGACTGATTGCATTGTCTTCACATCGTCTTCATAACCCTTCTGTACTTGACTGAAGAAGCTTACTGTGTAGGTGAAACGTTTCAGAATAATACCTAACTGTTATCAGATATCAACGTGTTGGTATTGTATACTATTTCCATATTTACAAAAGAAATAGAGTTTAGTATCAAACTGCAGTATGCAACAAGAGTGGCAGGACAAGTAAAGGATTGATCTTAACAGGTTGTTGCTAGCAGTGCCTAAAGGAGATGCTGAAGCTTATCCAGTCTTCAGTAGTCATTAGCATACTGTGAGACTCGTGTGACAGTAGACAAAAACTATGCAGCTTAAATGTAGAAAAATGTGGGGATGGGGGGAAAAGGGTGAACCTTCATTATGAGGCAAGGGCAAGCAGGTGGGGAACTGCTTGCAGAAATAAACCATGGCAGTTTAACTAAAACAGGCATAGACATTATCAAAAGAGAGATAGGGACCAAGCAGTTAACACAAAGAAAAGTCCAGAATCACTACATGGGGCACTCTGGGAAGAGAGGAAACAGCATAGAAGGAAAGCTGAGCAAGTGTTAGATGAGTACAAATTATCAATATGGAAACAGGAGCCAACGCACTATGGTAGTACCTTTGAAGGAACTTGGTTCAAGTCATTCCTGGGCGAGTAGAGACATGTGGGCATATTTCCTTACACCTGCTGCCCCTGTTTATCTTGCAGTGAAGAGGTACCCAAGTGTTAGCTGCTTGTTGCTGGTGGCATTTTAGAGGATGTTAGCATACCTTAGCCATAGACATCACAGCACTTTTAGTAAACAATCAAATGGATGGCAGGTAATGGAGCCTGGAGCAGTTGAAATACGACTTGTACATCAGCCTCACACAGTGCGTACCCGTTTTCTGTTTGTACGGCAGACTTTCTTATTGCATTTTCTCCTATATTTATAGGTTTTCCGTTGTAACTTACCTAACCTAACTTAGAAATGTACTGCAAAACCTATGTGAAAAGTGACATAGGTACTAGGAGGGTTAACCTTATGTAAGACTGAGGTTTGAAATGACCTGTGGTAGGATAACAGCTCCTTGCTCATAAATTTAGCAGTATAAAAAAAAAATTGCCTAATCTCCAGCAAATACAGTGGAACCTTGGTTTTCGTTTGCCCTGGTTTTCGTCGAATTCAGTTTTCAACGACATTTTTCATCAAAATATTGTCCCAGATTTTGTTCACCTTGGTTTTCGTCTCCTGTACCGAACGTGTCCGCCTGCCCGCGTACACAAAGCATCCCATGCACACATTCTTTGAGTCAGTCTGGTAGTGATTGTGGTAGAGGGTGGTAGTGATTGTGGTAGAGGGTGGTAGTGATTGTGGTAGAGGGTGGTAGTGATTGTGGTAGAGGGTGGTAGTGATTGTGGTAGAGGGTGGTAGTGATTGTGGTAGAGGGTGGTAGTGATTGTGGTAGAGGGTGGTAGTGGTGGTGGTAAAGGGTGGTAGTGGTTGTGATGGTGGTAGAGAGTGGTAGTGATGGTGGTAAGATAACCTCTCCTCCCTCTCCCCTCCATGCCATCTTCCATATACCAACAAGAGTCTTCAATAAAGGTAAAACTGAGTTAAATGTTCATTTATCCATTAAAATTAGTGCTTTAAATGTATTTTTTGTTAATATTTTTGGGTGTTTGGAATGGATTAATTGAATTTACAGTACATTATTTCTTTTGAGAAATATTGCTTTAGTTTTCGTCGAATTTGGTTTTCATCAGACTCTCTGGAACGAATTAAAAACAAAAACAGAGGTTCCACTGTAACTAGAAATGGGTATATTGTCATTCACTGTTTTCAAGAAGGGAGACAGTCAGCCTGATTGATCTGGTACTTGGCATAGATAGTGGTTCAGTTTCTTGAAGATTTTGAAAACTGTTCCTGCATTATTTCTGATATATGATGAATAGTCTAGTATCATGGATGTTGAGACTGTGTTCTTGTGTTGTGCCCATAGTACTGTCATTCTGAACATTTCACTGTGAGAGGTCCTCTGCTGTAAAAAAAAAACTAATACAAAACATCAAAAAAATTTTTTACAGGAAATATTGAAAACATTACCAAATATTAAATGGTTTAGAAAACTGATAAGTTAATAAATGAGACACAAGTGTCTCATTTATCATTACCAGATATATTAAAATGAATACCCTCCAGTGCCTTTTGTTGTCAACTTGTAATTTGTATTTAAAATTATATTTAAGATGTAGAACATCTATACGTCTTATGAAGTTGAAGAACAAGAGAAATGAATGTGGAATTTTAAGACAAAGAAATACATGTAGTACCTGTATCAAACTATCTAAAGCTTCTGTTTCTTGAAATTCAATATTGAATGTAGATACTAGTGCTTTCTCTTTAATATCAATTATACGCTCTTAATTTCTTGAATACTGACAGGAGTGTGACTGTCATACTACAAGCATTTTGATCAAATATTCATCACATATATCTGTGTGAAGTTTATAGCTACATCAGTAATATCTGCATCATTGTTTTATGTACAGGATCATTTTTCATCTCGGTGAATCCATTTAATCCCTTCCTCAGTGAAGTGAGATTTCACAACATTATGAAAGCAACAATATATTAGGTAAGGAGTACCAGATCTTCTAGCAACCCCACAGACTCCAGACAACCACTGAATCCATTAGATCACCCAGTTTATTTAACTTGCAGCTTAGTGGGTTCATTGGTGGTCATGTGTCTGGTGTTGCCAGCTCAATCCTTAGTACTCCTTACACAATGTTCTTCTCAGTTTCAGAAATCATTTCACAATGATATTTCACTTGTCATTATTTTGTTCATATTATTATTCAGTGCAATTGTAGTCCTGTCATCCGGTGAATGCTATGTTATTTACTGCACTTTGAGTCTTAAAAGTGCTTTGTAAAATGTTCTGACTTTACTACGATGTTTGTCTTTAAGACTCCTAATATCTTCTTCATCTAGAAGCATGAAAAGGGATCTACAGTTAGGTGACTTAAAGGTATTGAGCAGTAAGGTGTTGATCATTCAGTAGTAGTGTGTTAGATTGTACTCGAGGAAACCATTACCCAGAGTTTTGAGAGTTGGAAGTACAGTGTCTGCTCTTTGAAAGTAGATTCAGTTCAGATATTATGGGCATGTGACTCTTGGCTCTTGTGGTCAGCTGCAAGGTTGATGGTTTGTTGTTTAATTTAAATTAAAAAGATTTGGTTTATTATGGAAGATAATAGTGCTATATATTTTAACACATCATGAAAGGCAATTTACATGGGATTATTTTTTGGGGGGGAGAAGGGAGACAGTGGTTTTCTAACTAGTGTTCCTTAAATTATATGACATATAATATTGTACATACACTTGTATCTAAATCTTAGCTGCAATACTTCTGTTTGTCTCTTGTTATAATCTCTGCTTGTTCTGTTTTCCTAGTTAAAGAATTAGTTATAATTTTTCTTAAGATAATGACTTTTTTTTTTTTGCTTCTTGTTTCCTGAATTTTTTTTTTTTTTACTTAGGATAACAAAGATGATCGTACAGACATGCTTTCTTTTTGCCTATTCATCTTTCTCACGTATTCTTATATTTTACCATATTTTTATGTTGCAGCTTTGTCAGAGAAGAAATTTAATGTACTGATTGTATCAAGGTCTTCCTTTGAATCCCCTTATGATTTTATAAGTTACAAATGTGACTCTATCATGTACATGTATTTTAAAAGGAAGTATGGAATTCTAACAGTTTTAAATTGATATGTCTTCAGGTGTGATCCTCTTTCTTCTATTGTGTTTAGTATGGATGGTTTTGTCACTGCCACTCCAGTAAGGACACACACACCCTTTACTCCTTTTGCTTTTGATACCTTCATCATTTTCTTAACATATTTGTGCTATCATCATTTGTCCTATTAACTAAGAATATTATCTGATTTTTTGAGTTATATCTTTGAAAGGTGTATAATTATGACTTCATATTTCCAATTGTAGCACAAAATATGATGTATTGCCTCATTCTTATCATTAGTAGCTATAAGTGTTCCTTTCCCATAGAGGCATAAAGTTGTTTTTCCAGTTGTAATGTTGAACTTAACACACTCTCCATCTGTCATACATATTATGTCATGTACCATATCTGACATGTGTGACTTATTATTAGTGGTATACAATACTGACAAGTTGATGAATAAGACATGTGCAGCATTTGGGTATCTTTATTGTTAAAAAGTTTCACTTACACAACAGGCTTCTTTAGTCAAGTACTGGCGAATATAACACTGGACACAGTAGTAGTAATAGTTTTGAAATAATCAGTTTCTGAGCCCAGTTAGGAGGTAGTCACTCCCTCAAGCCTAAAGCATAGGCAGGTGGCCAAACCTTATATACCAGAGATTAAGTAAAGTGCAGCAGTTGGAGGTGAGGTAATCATGGACCACTAGTGAAAGTAGATCATGCTAAACAGTTGTTTAGCAAAGAAGTTGCAGAAGACTTTCCCTGTAACAACATACCAGGGGCTGCTCTGTCACAAATATCACCTCAAAACTTGTATTACTACTGTTATCTCCAGATTATATTTGCCTGTATTTGAAGGTGTGTCTTGCAGGTGAAACACTTCAGCAACAAAGACACCCAAGTGTTGCATGTGTGTGACTCGTCTGCTCCTCAGAGATTACCTTAAAGGCATTTGTAATGCTTGTTCATTATGTGATTTTTTTCTCTCCTATCTGTGTATCTTTATGCAAGATTTTATTAAGTCTTTTTCTCATTATTTTAATGTGTTTAATCTTTAGATTGTAGCATAAAGCTGAACTCTTCATTAAACTGTAAATGATATGCCTTCTTCCTAATTTTATTCTTATCTTTTTAATTTTGTAATGTAATTGTCATTCTTTTCTCTACATCTTTGATGCCTTGTTCCTTTTGGAAATCCCCATTTCTTGATGGGAAAATGCTCATGTACAATCTTCTCCAGACATTTTGAATGCCCTCAGATATTGAAAACATGAAGTAACACTTTGGAACATTTGCCAAAGATTTCCTCTTGTTAGGTTGGCTGTCATGCAAGTGATGGAAGTATTTCCCACTTCAACTGAAAAATAAGAAAGCGGGAAAAATTAGGGTTGGCTAAGCAAGCATGTATATGCAGTATAAATATATATTCTCTTAAAATATTAACATTAAAAGGAGAGAATATTTTCTATAATCAGAGTACCAAATAATTATTAGTGTTAAAATTTTCCTGTGTATATTACCAAATTGATGATGTGGGCAGGTGTACCTTCTTTCCTGAATGTAGCAAAAATGCCACCCTGTTTTCATGTCTTTGGAGGGGAGCCACTCTGGTAGGAAAGGATGGAAAATTATAAAAGTGATGACAATAATTAGTGCATTTAAACTTTCAGAATTTTTTTACACACAGGAACCAACCACTGAAGTAAAATATCCATAGCAGTATTTCAATTATTTCCTAGACTAGATACATAGTATGTATTGCAAATTATGACAAAAGTAAAATAGTTGGATTATTCATTTTGTTGCAAACTAGAGTAAAATCTTGTACACATGCTTTTGATGTACAGATTTAACAAGATGTTGTTTATACTGTATACTGAGACTACATCATAGCATGACAATGTTGATTGAGGTTAGGTGAAAATAAGCAACCACCTACAAAGCAGACACTTGTCCTAGTATGTTTTTAATCTGTGATCTCTTGCATACCACTTTTTTTTTTTTTTTTTTTAGTTTATCCTTCCCTTTCTATCAGTCCTTGAATTTTAGCATCCAAGAGGATTGCTATGATACTGGAAGAGGAAAGGGGTGAGGTGAAGATCTATGATAATGTTTGAGAAAGAGAGAAAACTTAGATGCTGTTTAATCAAATATAATTCAATGTGGAGTGAATAATTTGAAGCATAAGATTTAGAATGTGGAAGCTATGTTACTAACCTATAGATCTACTGTTAGTGACAGTGAATAAATATAAATGAAGAGTATGAGGTATATTCAACTCATTGAGACAGGAATTGCTGGACACTTGAATTGCGGGAAAGCTGCACTTGGTACCACAATTAGGGAGACCTGAAAATTCTTGAAAATTGGTTGTGAAGAGGATGGTATGTCTTCATAGGAGTTCGGATTTAGTTCTGGGTAGCTTAAAACCTTAGCTTATAAAGTATTCAACCTCAAGAATATTTATTCAAGAACTTTTGATAACATACTATACTGTATAGTCTTTAGTTGGTACATTATACAATATTAATACAGTGTTTTTTTAGGAGTGTATTTACTATATTGAACAAGAATCCACATTACTTTTCACCACATTATGTATTGTTCACACATCACACTTTCTATATCTACTCATCTTTGTCAGGCTTACGGTTCATCTGTCCCCAGATTCACTTCACTACATTTCACCAGCCTTTCATTGTGTTAACATTACCATAACACTGTAGCACCTCCATGGTGCAGTGAGTCACATACTGCTACTCCCTATCTATCCAAAACCTTGTTCTATTTATCCTAACACAACAAATGTACTTCAGATGGCATATTCTTACTGCTCGGAGTAGATCTTTCATTCTCGTACAACACCGTATGTGAGGTTGAATTCCTGTTACTTCATGTGAATCCTTATCTGTGTCCCCTTCAGTTGTGTTATAATTGGCACCTGGACTTTGTTGCACCAGCCACATTCCTTGCCTGAGTTTCTCTGCTGTCATTAAAGTTTCTTTTTTTCTCCACACATCTCAGGTACAGTATCTACGCTTACCAATAATTGCAAAACGTTGTGTTTCATATTGACCTTGAAAAATTTCCTTGTATCCACTAATGTTAATGCATTTTTATTTGGTGTTAGCTTTCAACAGTCTTCTCTTTCATACATCAAGAAAAATCTCAACAACTGACTCTGACATACATGTCCATACAGTATTGTTTGTTTCTTGTTACAAATGTAATAATTGGAGGTGTAAGGGACATAAATGTAGTTGGGATTTTGAGTGTAAAAAGCAAGCCAAAGATAGAAATTACTTTGCAGTTGATGCTTGTACTTTATATTATATATTGACACATCGGCCGTTTCCCATTAAGGCAGGGTGGCCTGAAAAAGAAAAACTTTCATCATCATTCACTCCATCACTGTCTTGCCAGAGGAGTGCTTACACTACAGTTATAAAATTGCAACATTAACACCCCTTCTTCAGAGTGCAGGCACTGTACTTCCCACCTTCAGGACTCGAGTCCGGCCTTCCGGTTTCCCTGAATCCCTTCATAAATGTTACCTTGCTCACACTCCAACAGCACGTCAAGTCCTAAACACCATTTGTTTCCATTCACTCCTATCAAATACGCTAACGCATGCTTGCTGGAAGTCCAAGCCCCTCGCCCACGAAACCTCCTTTACCCCCTCCCTCCAACCTTTCCTAGGCTGACCCCTACCCCACCTTCCCTCCACTACAGATTTATACACTCTTGAAGTAATTCTATTTCGTTCCATCCTCTCTACATGTCCAAACCACCACTTTATATTGTATGTTATTAAATAGGTATATTTGTAGATGGAACAGTTTTTTTGGACAAGATTGTTTTCTTAAAGGAAAACAACAACCAGTTTTTGCCTATGGGTTGTCTGTAATGCAAAATGATAACTTGTTGGCATACTGGTCAGTATGGAGGAGGGATTTTCTGGAGAGGAAATGTGTTAACCTTCCACAAGAAGCTGGGAAACTGGGAGTAATTCTACTTGAAAGAGTATTTTGATTTTTTTATATAGAGCAAATATGACATGGTAAGGTTAGGAACTATGTGGTGCAACTTGTTAAATGTGGCATCTGGGATTTATAAATTTGATCAAAAGTCAAGATTTAGCATCCTGACACAACAGTGGTTCTGGAGAGCCATTCTCGCCTTTATCTGTCTCACTTTTTTTTAATTCTAAACCACTTGTGCATTTTTTAAATATTTGTTATACTCGTAGTAAATCTTAATGTTTTTTTCATAAATCACCCCATTATTTGATTTCTTTTGCTTCACTTCGACTTTTATTCCATTTTTTCTGACGGAATATTATTGTTTGCCATAGATGGCTCTGGATCTGACACATTTCTAAGGTTTCAGTTCATTTGTGAGTACTTTACTGTATTATTTTTATAGTGATCTTTAATTTTGCCTCAACATTTGCATCAAATACATATTACAGACTATTTTCTCCAAGGGAAACATATTTACTAGTAAATATTCATTAAAGGTGGGATAAAAAATGAACAGTTGGTATTTAACATATGATACCTGCCTTGTATATTAATAAATGCTGGGTATTGTGTGGAAACAAGTTTCTGGGAAGTGGGAAAGTTACAGTGCCTCTAGGTTCAATACACTATTTATCACAACTAAAAGGGTATGTGTAAGCTCTGTGTGTGTGTGTGTGTGTATGTACATGTGTGTGCGCACGCGCGTGTTCGCACATTTCACCCTATTAAACTGGGAATGAATCAGAAAATGCTTGAGAGTTGTTATTATTATTATTGATAAAAAACTGATGTGTTAAGGAATGGTAAGTACTATGTAATAAACTAAAAACTAATTGAATGACTTTTCACATCAAAAATCTAAATCAAAATGTTTATTTCCTTATAAAGCTTACAATGTGTGGTTTACATATTATAAAATATTAATTACAAAAAAGGCCACTAGCATGCCTAGGCATTTTGGGCAGACTAATACTAATTCTTACTCTATGTTGATATAGGTTATGGAGCAGTACATTTGAACATACATTATTAGGTACATACATCATTAGATATATACCTAATTAGGTTTTAATGAAAAAAGTAATACTATACACATAGATGATAGGCATCCATGTATACTGTATTACATACTTCAAATTTTAGCTATGGTGAAGCATTAAGACTGAAAGGAAGATCTTTTTATTATAAAAAAGAAGATTAATACATATTATATAGGGAAAGACAAGAGTCAGATGTTTCTACATTACTAATCACAAACCCTAGCAAAAGCCGTTGTCTAGTGCATGAGAATATTAAGGTGTGCATGGTACATATTGTGATGTACAGTTTCCACACACGACCATGCTGTTTTTCCATGCTGTTATATTAGGGAATATAAGGACAAGGCCTTCAGCAGGATACAAGCGCGACGCACCTCAAGGGCATGCTGATGACACCAAAAAACAGAGGCGAGATCAAGACGATTATGCTTTTAATGAAAAAAATAACTGGAATGACAATATGGAATGTGACGATGAGGAGGAGGATAGCACCTCTATTGCTGAGGAAAATAAAAAATTAGGTAAGTCATTGTACTGTACTGTTCTGTATTAATGTTTATTACTCACCACTGATAGCCATAATAAAGTTTCTAATGGGATAAGTCATCCCTTCAACAAGCATGGCAGAGTTGCAGCCATTAATAATAGATTGGAATTCCAAGTACAGTGGACCCTCGGTTTTCGTTGATAATTCTTTCCAGAATGCTGTTCGAGTGTCGTTACCGAATGAATTTGTTCCCATAAGGACGAATGTAAATTAGATTAGTCATTTCAGACCCCCAAAAATACACTTACAAATGCACTTACAAAAATACACTTACATAATTGTTCCAGTTGGGAGCTGTACGAAAACCGAGGGTCCACTGTATTGTATTGTGATGGAGGCTTTTATAGTACTATTTTGACTGAAAAGCATATTATGATTTTTGTCTTAGTTTTTAATTGAATCTGGATCATCAGTCAATAAATTTGATCATACTAGTTCAGTTGATTATAGTAGTTCATTTGATTTTTGTTTGGTTGATCCCTGTCTTAGTATATGTAGTACAGTGTTAGTTGTAGTACTTCTCAGAAGAAATAGGAGACCTGCTTTTCACTTTCAAAAGCTTGTTTTAATAACTGTTAGTGCCTTATGACTGGATAAAGTTTGTGTACTAATTACATGTATAGATCATTGTTTCATCTTTATTTAGACTTAACTGAACCTACAACTAATAAAATATTACACTAGTATTATGCTCATGTTTGTTTCTGGAATTTGATTAAGTCAAATTCAGTCAACGAGTCACTGAATCTGAAAAATATGTATAAATTTGTTTTTTGATGTACTCTTGTTTTAATAGTGGCTCTAAACCTGAGTCAAATTTCAGTAATTGTTTTTTGCTACTTAATTCAACAGAATGTAACTTATTTTAAAAGTCTTACCAACCAAGTCTTATAGATCAAATATGATCATTTAGGGCAGGTTATCCAGACTTATTTGAATGTGTCCTGGGATCTGCAACTTATTTAGTCATAATTCTCTCACTAACAAATACAGCCTCTCCTCACTTAGAAAATGTACTCATTTACCGACACCTCAGACTTGCGATGGGCTCTCTGACCAGTATTCGTACCTAAATAATGTATATTAGAGCTGATTTCCTCTATTCTATTTATTTCAATATACAGTACACTACTGTATAAAGAAGGGGTGTTAATGTTGCAGTTTTATAACTGTAGTGTAAAGCACCCCTCTGGCAAGACAGTGATGGAGTGAATGATGATGAAAGTTTTTCTTTTTTGGGCCACCCTGCCTTGGTGGGAATCGGCCGATGTGTTAATAAAAAAAAAATAATACTGTATAAACATTTAAAAATATACCAGAAATGTTATAAATGGTGCAAAGGTGACATTAAAACAATGTCAGAGATGGTTGACACAAACTCACTACCATTATAGTACGTATGCTCCTCACTTAGCTATGAATTCGTTTAAAGACGTGGTCTTAGGAACGGAACTCTGTCGTTAAGTGAGGAGAGGCTGTAATATGACGTAAACAGTTGATTGTTATTATTTTGTAGATTTTTGAACTAAAAAATAATTTTTTTAACAAATTTTTTAACATTTATTCTTATGCATCGATATAATCACGGTTAACATGCTAGTCAATTTTTTAGTTTTGTATTGAAACTAACCTTGCTATAATTTGTGTAATATTTACCCAAACACTCTAAGGTTAGCCTAACTTTAGTTAGTGTTATTTAATATCAGTGAAATATATAAATTTTGTGATTGCCTTATTAATTTTTTCAGAGTAAAAATTAATAAACACTCACCTTTAGTAATCATTGCCAAATAAGCCAAGTTTTGATAAATTCTAATAAGAACTTGTATATAAAATATTATTCCATAAAAATGCTTTGGAAATGTTATATTGATTACTTTCATATCAGTTTGCATATAAAAGATATCACGCATCATGTATTCATCATTAGAATGGAATACAGTGGACCCCCGGTTTTCGTTATTTTTTCGTTCCAGAATGCTGTTCAAGTGCCATTACCAAACGAATTTATTCCCATAAGGAATAATGTAAAGTAGACTAGTCCTTTTAGACCCCCAAAAATACACTTATAAAAGCATTTAAAAAAATACACTTACATAAAAGGGCGAGTTTTGAGCAGGACAAACACCGGGGGTCCACTGTATACTGTAAGAATTTTTTTAATTATTTTTTATGGTAGTAATACACTGTATATGAAATAAATTATTGGGAGCAAGGGGCTAGTAACCCATTCTTCCCTATAAATTATTGGGAGCAAGGGGCTAGTAACCCATTCTTCCCTATAAATTACTAAATGTGAAAAGAAAAACTAGTTTTTCTTTTCACATTAGGTCACCCTGCCTCGGTGGGAGACAGCCAGTACGTTAAATAAAAAAAAATTGTTTTAATCTGATGATGTCTTTGCAGAAGATATCTTTATGTTAAGGAATTTATTATTAGAAAATAATTGATTTGAGAACACTCACTTGTGTGACAATAAGAAATTTATATCACTTCTCTAAAAGTTTACCATAATAAGAAAGTTAATCATTGAATACTTAATATCCATTAGCATTGTTCCATGACAGTACATTTCTCTGTTTTTCTCATACAGTGTATAAGGTTTCATTCCACATGATCTGCCATCATCCTTGTAGGAAAAACTCGACTGCTTCAAAAAATCTTGCTTCCATTCCATATGCTAACAGTCAACTTATTTGTACACACTTTCTTCATATTCATAAATGTTGTAAACACTTTTTTTAGTTTAATAACTTTTTCAACACATTTATGTAAAAATTATACAATCTTGCATCCTCGTAATTCCATCTTGTTCTTTAATTTTGCCTTCGATGATTTTTTTCATTCTTTTATGGAGATTTAATTCCCTTGGGATTCCACTCTGTTTTAAATTTTACTATCCATATTCAACACACTTATTGCTTTATAATTCTTACAGTCTGCCTCTACACTATTCCATTTTGTAATGAAATAGTTGCTGTGTGTATCTGATTTTCATTTCTTGCTCTTACTTGACTTGAGCAGAAACTTGTAAGCTGCCACACACTAACATTTCTATGATAACTTGGTCACTGGCTGCTGCCTTTACATACAGTGGACATTCATAATTTGTGTGGTTTATGTTCCTGAAAACTGCGCTACCAATGCTTTCCTTGATTTATGGACTGAAAAACTTACTGGAAAAATAGGGTTGTTCCTCAGACCTCCAAAAAACCCAAACAAATTGTTGTACTATCATAATTTAAAAAAAAAAAAATCTACCTAATTTTCTACCTAATCTTGCAATATTGGTACATCATCATCAGTTGATTGTCATATGCCTATGGTTTGTTTTTCCTTGCAGTTCTTTATACAGCTGGTGATAAGGTTCAGCCACCTGCTCCAAAACATGCTGTACAGCAATGCTTCAAGATGAGTCGTGGTTCTTTTCAGTTACCAAGCCTGTTGTTTACCAACAGTTTGCAGTGACTCGTGTATCTCTTGCAGTGTTATTGTTGGTCATTCAAGCTTGGGTTCTTCATCCTCATCATCATCTATTCTTTGCAACTGAGAATTTAATTCCTGCATTATTTCCACTGCAGTTGGTTCCTCATCATAATCATCCAAGCATTCATTGATGTCATCTGGCTGCTTATCTTAAAATCTCTCGCCTGGCATTCTCCATGCCAGATCAACAATTTTCTGAACCTGACTTTCCACTAATGGAAAACCTGTAAAATCATTCACACTAGGCCATATTTTTCTCCAACCACTATTTATTGTTGATTTTGGTACATGATCCTGTGGTTCTTTACAGGGAAGTGCATCTGCAATTTTAAATTTGCATCCAAACTCTGTCTCATTAGTTGCTACCTCTAGTGTCTGCACCACAGTGTGTGTGTACTGACACTTAAATGTTTGGATAACTCCTCAGTCCAGTGGTTGTATCAAGGATGTTGTATATGGGGGTAAAAAGACAATCTTAGCACCTGGTTCCACATCCTCCAGGAGTTAAGGATGACTGTGACAATTATCAAGGATGAGAAGAACCCTGAGTACAAGATTTTTCAAGGACCAATACATTCTCCATTCAGAAATAAAGTGATGCTTGAACCACTCAGTGAAGAAGGCCTCAGTCACTCATGCTGTGGTGCTGGACTTCCAAATGACTGGCAATGTGCTTGTCTTTACCCTTTAGAGCATGGGGATTCTTGGATCTGTAAGCAAGTTTACATTTAAAGAAGCAAGCTGAAACAGTCTTTAGTGACCTTGAATCCAGGAGCAGTTTTCTCTTGTTTGTTGATGTATGTTCTAGATAGTGGCATCTTCCAGAACAAACCTGTCTCATCAACATTAACCACCTGTTCAGACTTGTAGCCATCCTCAGAGATAATGTTAGCTAGCTCAGCCAGGAACTTTTCTGTGACAGCATGGTCGGCCGAGGCACTCTACCCACATTCTAAATCTGTTAAACCATCCAGAACTGAACTTACACTCATTTTTGGGATGTCCTTCCTCCTCACACACTTTCATAGTATGATAAGACTTTTTTTCTAATGAGAAGGCCATCAAGTGGAACACCTTTCTTTATTTGTTTTTCATTTTACACATTTAGTAATCTTTCTGTTTTGTTTAACAGTAATGACCTAATTCCTTTTGTTTTCCCTGCATCACATTGAGGATTACTCATTGCACAAGCCTTTGTTTGCCTCCTTGTCTCACATTGACCAAATCATTGATTCTTTAACACCAAACATTCGTACCATCTCCAAGATGTGCATTGAGCTAACATTGTCCAGATCCACTGGGTTGCATGAAAGGCTCTTTGTTTACATCTCCTTACCCTCCCTCATACCCTCTCCCACATCGCTAAAAAAGTGAGTTGCCAAATGTGTAGTGGGGGCCTCCAGCCTTCCTGCTGTGGTTCTTAATGGAAATGCATGCAACCAAGTGGAAATGAATTCTGCTCTGGCGTGCCTTAATGAAATGGAAAAGTAAATTTAAATAGCAAAATATTGAAAATTCAAGCTAGGATCGTGTGTCTTAACCCTTTTGAGGTCCATGCAGTAGTACTGTGGGTTTAAGCTCAAGGTCTGTGCTGTAGTAGTATGAAAGGAGCTCAGCTCACTTAGCTAAGCATTTAGCAGTAAATCTTGGCCTAGATATGAAAGACTGATCTATGCGGTGAGTGTGCACCATAAAAAAACTCCTGCCCAACACAGTGCATGATGAGAAAAATAACTGTGACCGTGTACAGTGGTACCCCGAGTTTCGTACAGCTCCCAACTCGAACAATTATGTAAGTGTATTATTTTAAGTGCTTTTGTAAGTGTATTTTTGGGGGTCTGAAACGGACTAATCTAATTTACATTATTCCTTATGGGAACAAATTCGTTTGGTAACGGCACTTGAACAGCCTTCTGGAATGAATTAAGACCGAAACTCTGGGTACCACTGTATTTGGATTAAAATAGCGACTTTGTGATATTTAATTTTTGTCAATTTTCCAATGGAGACAGATTAAATCACTTCTTCAATACACTTCCCCAATGCACTGACATTATTTGTACAATTATTACACTAATGCAGTAGTCTGCATAGCAGTAAATCTATTTTTTGCGTGAAGAAAAATTCATAAAGGAATGCAAGTGTAATATAGGAGAGGCCTGGGGGTGTAACTAATGAACAGAGGAAATGTATTAGTGCTGGGAATGTCTACATTGTTTATTGCTAGTAGTTTTTAAATTTTGTGTAAAATTGGCCAAATTACCGATTTGTGATCACTTTATTAGGTAGCTGAAATAGTTAAATGGGCAGTTTCTTGTACTCGGTTAATAGAATGGAAGACTAAGAGTTTGGTCAACTGAAACAGTGGATTGGTTTGAAATAGGACTCAAAGTGGGCGAAATCGCCAATGCGATATTATTAGAAGTCACCTTGAAGAACATAATTTGATTAATGAATCTCAGCATGGGTTCACGAGAGGTCGTTCCTGCCTAACAAATTTACTGACGTTTTTCAATAAAACATTTGAGGCAGTAGACAGTGATAAAGAATATGATATAGTTTACTTGGATTTCAGTAAGGCCTTCGATAGAGTACCTCACAAGAGACTCTTTAAGAAAGGTGGCAGCTCATGGTATAGGAGGTAAAGTTCTAGCATGGATAGAGGCATGGCTTACCAATAGAAAGCAGAGAGTTTCCATTAATGGGGTCAAATCTGAATGGGGATTAGTCACTAGTGGCGTTCCACAAGGATCAATTTTAGGCCCATTGTTGTTCATAATTTACATAAATGACCTTGATGAAGGAATTGCAAGTGACATGAGTAAATTTGCTGATGATACAAAAATAGGCCGTATGATTCATTCTGAGGAGGATACCAGTGAACTCCAGGAGGATTTGGACAAATTAATGTCTTGGTCTGAAAAGTGGCAGATGAAGTTCAATGTGGACAAGTGTAAGGTACTAGTCCTTGGTAATGAAAATATCCTCGAATTTATAAACTAGGTGAAGTAGAGCTTGATCATACAGAATGTGAAAAGACTTGGGAGTCATGGTAAGCAGGAATCTAAAGCCAAGACAACAGTGCCTAAGTGTGTGCAATAAGGCTAACAGATTACTAGGATTTATTTCAAGAAGTATAAGCAACAGAAGTCCAAAAGTTATTTTACAGCTCTATACATCACTAGTGAGACCTCATTTGGATTATGCAGCTCAGTTTTGGTCTCCTTACTACAGGATGGATATAGATTCATTGGAGAACATACAAAGAAGAATGACTAAAATGATTTACAGTATAAGAAATCTCCCGTATGAAGATAGACTTAGAGCGTTGAATCTCCACTCTCTGGAGAGACGTAGAATGAGGGAGATATCATCGAGGTGTACAAGTGGATGATGGGCATAAACAAAGGAGATATTAATAAAATACTGAGGATATCGAACCAAGTAAGAACCAGAAATAACGGATTTAAATTGGATAAATTTAGATTTAGAAAGGACATAGGCAAGTACTGGTTTTCGAACAGAGTTGTAGATGCGTGGAACAATCTTCCGAGTACTGTGATAGAGGCTAGGACCTTGGGTGGCTTTAAAAAGAGATTGGACAAATATATGAGTGGGAGGGGCTGGGTGTGATTGGTGTCGTGAGTACGGGAATAAATTCTTAGGTAGTGGTGGTTTTGATATGGACCTGCCTTGTATGGGCCAGTAGGCCTTCTGCAGTGTTCCTCCATTCTTATGTTCTTAAATATCGCTGCAACTGCTAATTTTGTGAGAGAGTAATTCTGTAAGTTTTCTATCAAATTTTGTACTTTTGGTTTCATTATCTTTGGAAATAGATTCTCTATCATTTCATAAGATTTTTTTTTTTTTTAATTCTTGGATCCTGAGAGCAATTTTCAGATCAGGGGGTTTGGACCCTGAAAAGGTTAAGTTTGCTTATTGTATTTTCCCCCCCCCCCTTTTTTTATAGAACTCCTGTAAGTTCTTTTTTTAATCCTCTATTATTTCTGTCTATTACTTAATCCATTATCTATCTTGGAAATCTCTTAAAGGACTCACCTCCCTGAAACCTTTTTCCAATTATCTGCTCTTCAAAATATTCCTCTCATCTTTTAACAGAATTTTATAGATTAGAAAACATAGAAAATAAAACACTTGCCTGCTTTCATGTGTAAATACAGTGGACCCTCGGTTTTCGTTCACCTGAAAACTCGAACAATTATGTAAGTGTATTTTTGTAAGAGCTTTTGTAAGTGTATTTTTAGGGGTCTGAAACGACTAATCTAACTTACATTTGTACTTATGGGAACAAATTCGTTCGGTAACAGCACTCAAACGTCATTCTGGAAAGAATTTTCAAAGAAAACCGAGGGTCCACTGTATATTATCATTTATGATAAAGGAGCCTATAAATCAATGTACAGGTATTGTTATTGGAAAAGTGAAAAAATAAAATCCAGACTTAAAGATTATAGGTGAAGCATTTATTGGGATTTTGAAAGATAGCAGATATGCATGTATTTCAGAACACACAATAAATGGAATTAATTAAATTGACTTGGTATATTTACCGAAGTTATATATAAGATAGTAATATTTTTGTTTATTTTCTAGCGGAAGAGTATGGTGGTAATTTCATCACAGTAAAATCCATTAAAGACCAACCAGGGAAGATGGGATACTATTGTGAGGTAAGGACAGTAATATATTCAAATGTTTATAATATGGCTATCATAGAACCAGTATCCAGGCTATTATGAATGAGTTGGCAATTCCTTGTAATATAAAGAGATGAGGTAATGAGTGTTCTCTTAGCATGTGGTGTTAACATATACATAGTAGGTGAGAAGTTTGAAGTGACAAGTGATGAGTTGGTTCTAGCTACAACCAGTGGCTAATTATCACACACTCGGTAAAGTCTCAGACTCTTGTCTAGTGGTAAAATTAGAGAAAAAATTAACTAAATAGTTGCAGATTTGTTTTTATTGAAAGTGACAGTCTGCAAATAATACTTATTTGTAGTGATGGAAGTAGTTTATGTTTTGTCTATGAAGATCCAGATAAAACCCTAAGATAGTTACATTATCTTTTTGGACCATTTCTGTTGACAGAGATTATACGTATTTAACTTGATTGTTAAAAGAATACTGTACCGTATAAGTATTCCTTGATATATAGTGTATTGACATTGAAAAAAAAAATATACATAATAATGCATTGCTTCTTTTTAAATGAATGAAACTTGAAAAACAGTTTGGAAGTGCAGAAAGAAGATAGTGGCATGAATTTATGGGATCATTAAGAGTAATGCATGGAGGAGAGTATGTCGAGTCTGAGCAAAATCAATGAAAGACATACAAAGCTAATATGATTGGAGTTTTTGGTGTGAAAAGAGTGTGAAATAAATAATAATAATACAACATATACTTGGAGGTAGCAGGTTATAACATGGGAAATCATATGTGGATGAAAGTTTAAGAAAAGAGAAGCACTGCAGTAGGTCTGTTGGCCTATGCTAGACAGGTCCGGTTCACATCCACTTGTGTACCTGTCCAACCTGTATTTAAATTAACCCAAAGTTCTGGTTTCAGTGATGCTGTTTGGAAGCTTGTTCCATTTATATACTACCCTGCTGTCAAATCATTACTTCTCTATATCTAAACTGTCATATCTGGGCACCTCTTTAAAGACAGTGATTATGTGTGAATGATGGTGAAAGTGTTTCTTTTTTGGGTCACCCTGCCTCTGTAGGAATTGGCTGATGTGTTGGAAAAAAAAAATTTAAATCAAAATTTGTCCAATATGAATCAATTACTATGAGTCCTGTCTTGGTTAGCTATTTTCAATACGTTATTTATTATTTATTTATTATGATTATATCCCCTTTATTCAATCTTTTCTGTTTTTTTTAATAAACCAGCTGTATCCCACTGAGGCAGGGTGACCTAACATAAAAAAGTTTTTCTTTTTAAATTTAGTAATTTATACAGGAGAAAGGGTCACTAGCCCCTTGCTCCTGGCATTGTAGTTGCCTCTTACAACACATTGTAGTTGCCTCTTACAATACGTTATTTATTATTTATTTATTATTATGATTATATCCCCTTTATTCAATCTTTTCTGTTTTTTTTTAATAAACCAGCTGTATCCCACTGAGGCAGGGTGACCTAACATAAAAAAGTTTTTCTTTTTAAATTTAGTAATTTATACAGGAGAAAGGGTCACTAGCCCCTTGCTCCTGGCATTGTAGTTGCCTCTTACAACACACATGCCTTATGGAGGAAAAATTCTTTTCCACTTCTCCAATGAGATGTTTTCCATTTGTATACGTTAATTACATCTACATCTTTCCAGAGAGTTCAAATTAAGTCCTTCAGTCTATCTCTTTGTCGTCCTTCTTTAAATTTTCCAGCACATATTGTACAGTGGACCTCCGGTTTACATTAGTCTCCAAAGTCGCCCTTTTATATAAGTTTATTTCTGTAAGTGCTTTTGTAAGTGTATTTTTGGGGGTCTAAAAAGACTAATCTAATTTACATTATTCCTTATGGGAACAAATTCGTTCGGTAACGGCACTTGAACAGCATTCTGAAACAAAAAAATGACGTAATCCGGGGGTCCACTGTATATCCTTTCTGTAATATGGAGACAAGAACCGAATAAGATAATGAGCCCTTATCCAAGATATATGAGGTTGAAGTGTACCTTAAGGACTTCTGTTATTTACACTTTTTAATATAAAGCCAAGAATTCTATTAACTTTTTGACACTTATGCACTGTTGTCTTTAAATTTCTGCTAACCATAAGTCCTAAAAAAAATTTCACATTCAGTTGGAATAAGATCTACATTATTTTACTTAGAAGTGCCCTAGTTCTTTTCTTTTCCTATGATTATAACCTTAGAATTGTTTGCATTGAACTGCATCTGCCACTTCTCTGACCACAACATCAATCTATCCAGGTCATCTTGCACTTTCTCTTGTCCTCCTAGAAATTATTTAATGGCCTGTTTTAGAGTCATCAGCAAACTTACTTATGTCACTATTCTCTCATGTCATTTATTTAAATTATGATAGCAAGGAGCTCCAATACTGACCCTGTGATGCACACTGCTTGAAATGAGTCCACATTCTAATTTCTTTCAGTTTATTCAAATTCTCTGTTTCGTACCAGTTAACCATGTTTTACCCCAAGAGATAATTTCTCCCTCCCCAGCATGTGCCACTAATGTATCAGTCCCTGTGTGGAACTCTTATTAAAGGCCTTAGTGAAGGCCATATGCATTATATCTTTCAAGGTGGCATCATATTGCAGATATAATTAAAGAGAATCAGAAATTCTGGCAAAATCATGTAATACATAGTTGGTTTGGCGAGAGGTGTCATTGCACCGTAAGGCTGAATGTTGACTGTAAGAAACTGTAGCCATTAGTCTTTAGAGTTTTGTAGGCAAAAATGCATGGGAATGTAGTGATTGAGAAAGATAATAAATTACTTTGAAAACTTTCTAATTAGGAACAAGTCATTTCACAGAGAAAAAGGTGATGTCAATCAGATATTTGCAGCAAGTTACTCAAGAGTGAAGTTATGAGGGAGATCTTAAAGTTGAAGGTTATGGTTAAATGCAGTCAAATATTTTTATGATGGAGGTAGGGCAAGTGTAAGAGTTAATGATGTACCTAGCGATTGGCTGCAAGTATATTAGTATATTAAGGCTGTGTTAAGTACCAATTAATGTTCAGTGTATGTATGGATGAATTTATTAGAGGGAACAGAAGAATTTTAGAGAAATGCTAATGGAATAAATGAAGTTTACAAAGTTAATGTAAATTAAAGAAGGTATTACCTACTGTATATAAAATCTGTGGATTAAATATTACTGTAGATACATGACACTTGTCACAGTGATTCCCTCTGCCTTCCGTGCATACCTCACAACATTGGGTTTTTTTTCCTCTTCTTATTTCAACTTTACCACAACTAACATGAATTTCAAAAGGGCACTGCACTAATAGTTCATGCAAATGTATTTCTTATATGTTGTTCTATTGGCATTGGCATAAATATTCTAACCTATATAAAAAAAATCATAAGGTGTGTCAAAGGAAATTATACAGGTTACAGCAAATCCATTGGGTTTATTTAAAAAATTCTGTTCCTGTGTTTATTTTGATAGTATTATTATTATTATTTTTCTGTATTTCCTTAAGTATTTTATTTCTTTAATGACATTAGACAATATCAATGTACTGCTATAATGGCAATATTGAAGTTCATTAAGAAATCTATATAAAAAAAAAGGCTTTTGAGGTCTTGTAAATCCATTGTTCAAATCTTTAAAAAAAAAAATAGACTGGCATTAAGTTTAAATTGCAAACACGACCAAAATTTCAGGAGGCTGTGTTTCCTTAAAAGTTCTAATTAATAAAGCTGAAAAAATAGCAAAGGTATGCTAGAAAAAGTGTGAGGGGTCTAGTACATTAAAATCATAGCACATTAAAAAAAAAATCTGTTACCAGTTTTAATTTTGAATATGATGCAGTGAACACCATGCTGATAGTTCATACTGTTTTATTTGCCTAAGTGTTGTGCTACAGGAGGTTCCTACTTCCAGACACCCTCAGGTACACACAACCACACTTAAAAACAGCACTTAGGAACCAGTTCAAATATTACCATCACCGAGTCTCAAGGTAAATGTGTGAAACATAACCTTCCTTTGTGGTGTTGTTTGCTATACAAGCAAGTTGTATGCAAGTTGGAAAACTAGGCAGGCAACTCATAAGCTGACACATCTCCTGTTTTGAATTTCTATACACATTCTTCCTCAATTTGAGTTGAGTGTTGCAAAAATATAGAAATTGCTGGAGTAACCTTCATCGAAGTAGTAATAAGGATTACTGTGGTGTGCAAAAAATAACAGGACGACCATCACACATTGCCACAAGAAATCATGTCAACAAGCCAATCGTTGTTTTTATTTTTTATTTTTAATACATATTTGGTTTCATCCTAATGCAGTCTGTTCATCCTTTATTGACGGTGCTTCCATATTTGTTGATATGACTTAGCAAAGTAAAATTAAGTTTTCCGAGTAACCCTTCTTCGACAATACAGTTCCCTTATGGTCTACTGGTTCATAATGTGTGGATTCATTAATTTGTTTTATTTTCTTTTACTTCCTTGATGGATAGAACTAGCCACCAGGGATGTGTTATGAGACTTGCCATGAATCATTATGAGTAGTGTGGTACTGTGCAGCATATCATTCATACTTCACTTAATTATATACATGTGCCTGTGTTTTTTTTTTTTTTTAACTATTAGAGGAATACCTATTCTACATTACGAACAGTATTTTATTTTATTGTAATTAATTGATCAATGAATTAATATAAGTACAGTGGTACCTCTACTTATGAGTAGCTCCTAACTCAAACAATTATGTAAGTGTATTTTTGTAGGTGCTTTTGTAAGTGTATTTTTGGGGGTCAGAAATTGATTAATCTAATTTTCATTATTTCTTTAATTGGAAAAAATTCCTTCGGTATCGGCACTTGAATAGCCATGTGGAACAAATTGAGCTCGTAACTCGAGGTACCACTGTACAGTATAAGGTCACACTGGGTTGAGAGTAACATCATCAGTCGTACAGTAAAACTTTGTTATTCGTGTAATGGTTATTTGCTTGCTTTGTGTATTTACAGCAGGCTTTATGAATAAATCAGAGAAAATACTGCACTTGAGAATTCACAGGCACTCATCCACACAACTGCGAGCTGAAGTAGCCAGTTCCTCCACCACATGTCAACATAAGAAAGTTTCTGTTTTAGTTTTCAAATGCTGTACAAATATTTATATAGTGTACAAATATATTAATGTACAATTTGTAATGAAATATCAAAATTTTAGTCAAATTCAGGGACATAAGGGAGAGGGATGCTCTCTTGTTATTTAATCAATGCCACTTTTCTCAGCTGTCGTATCTGAGCTCCTCTGCAAAGACAGTGATTATGTATGAGTGTGGTGAAAGTGTTGAATGATGATGAAAGTTTTTTCTTTTTGGGGATTTTCTTTCTTTTTGGGTCACCCTGCCTCGGTGGGAGACGGCCGACTTGTTGAGAAGAGAAGAAGAGATGTCTGTACACCATGGTTTTCCAGGCTTGTAATTTTTGTCTCGAGTCTCACATTCTGTTGTCCCATTTCTGATACAGGTGTCCCTATCTTAATGCAGTACAGTACATACATTCCAGGGGTCATTTCAGCCATTCTAAGCTCAATCAGGCCATCAACACTTATTCAACATAATTATAATTTTCAGTACTTTTGCAAGCCACACTGTTTACATACAGCAAATGTATATAACACATTTTGGGATTACAGTGGACCCCCGGATTACGTACTGCTCCAAACTCGAACAGTTATGTAAGTGTATTTTTTGTAAGTGTATTTTTGGGAGTCTAAAAGGACTAATCTAATTTACATTATTCCTTATGGGAACAAATTCTTTCGGTAACGGCACTTGAACAGCATTCTGGAACGAAATAATGACGTAATCCGGGGGTCCACTGTACTGATAGTAATGGAATACCATTTTTTTTAATACACTGGCCATCTTCCACCGAGGTAAACTTGTACTGATTTATGTGCTGTATTGCACATATTACTTCATTATAACATTGTGCACCATTTCACTTAATTTCTAGACCAGCAAAGGGGGCCTTTTTTTTTTTTATTATTATTATTATTATTATTATTATTATTAAGAGAATGCAAACATAACAAAGGAGAGCGAAAGTGCATATTTGCGTGTGGTTGCCCATGGAAGATTCATATGCCACAGTAGCTAGATATTATGGTGTTGGTGGTAAGTCCACATTGCAATATGCTGTACTAAATAATATATACTTATGGCAAATATGACATGTTGTAGTGCAGGGTGGGTTAAAGGTAATGTTAAATGTGCATAACATTAACCTAGTGAAGATAATAACATGCCTGACTGGACTGACCGTATGCAGTCTCTCTTGTTTTCTCTGATTGTTATACTCATTGACACCAATCTGTATTACAGCTACACTGTTACACCATCATTAACCCACTCTGCTGCATTACTTTCAGTCATCCATAAACTGTGATACACATGAATATATTTTCCATGATGAATCATTTACACAAATTGATTCACTGTCTGTAAATTATTTGAAATTTATGAGGAAGATAAGTGTAGAAGACAGAGAGAGAGTCCAAGAAGACTTGAGTAGGCTGGAAAATAGCTTATGTAAGCTACAGTTTATGATGAAGTTCAGTCCAGTTTATTAATCCCTCATGCTGTGTATACTGGAAAGCTAAAACAAGGAGCAGTTGTCCATGTTTTGGAAGGCAAAGCAAATAAGTGAAGCTGCTTCATCCATTGTATGGAGAGATAGCTCAGTCTAAGAGTCTGCTACTTAAAAGTTCTCTTAATGGACACCACTGCTTCCTGCCCAGATGACCTAGCTAATGGTCACCCCAACATCAAGATAGACTTCCTGTCTCTTAACCTAACTTCTTACTACAGAACCTAGACCAGAGTGTGATTCCTGCCTTTAAATTGTATTATACCATGCTCACTTTCTGACGCGTTGTAAATAGGGTTGTGTCAATGTATCGGTATCAGTGTTGGTGAGTATCAGCCAATTTTGATGGTAATGGTATCAATGGGAATAGGCTCACTTTGATGGTTTCTGTATAGTCCTAAGATTGACTTATCAGTATCAACAAAATTTTGGTATCCCCCTTTTTTTTTTTCTCTCTCTCAACAAGTCGGCCGTCTCCCAAAGAGGCAGGGTGACCCATAAAGAAAGAAAATCCCCAAAAAGAAAATACTTTCATCATCATTCAACTCTTTCACCACACATACAAAATCACTGTCTTTGAAGAGGCACTCAGATACGACAGCTGAGAATAGTCCCTCCCAGCTGTCACTATCCCAGACCCCTCCTTTAAAGTGCAGGCATTGTACTTCCCATTTCCAGGACTCAAGTCCAACTAAATCAATTAACTGGTTTCCCTGAATCCCTTCACAAAATGTTACCCTGCTCACACTCAAACAGATCGTCATGTCCCAAAAACCATTCGTCTCCATTCACTCCTATCTAACACGCTCACACATGCTTGCTGAAAGTCCAAGCCCCTTGCGCACAAAACCTCCTTTACCCCTCCCTCCAACCTTTTCTAGGACGACCCCTACCCCGCCTTCCTTCCCCTACAGATTTATACGCTCTCCAAGTCATTCTACTTTGATCCATTCTCTCTAAATGACCAAACAACCTCAACAACCCCTCTTCAGCCCTCTGACAAATACTTTTAGTAACTCCACACCTCCTAATTTCCACATTCCGAATTTTTTCCATAATATTTACACCACACATTGCCCTTAGACAGGACATCTCCACTGCCTCCAGCCTCCTCCTTGCTGCAGCATTTGCAACCCATGCTTCACACCCATATAAGAGTGTTGGTACCACTATACTTTTGTACATTCCCTTCTTTGCCTCCATGGATAACGTTTTTTGTCTCCACAGATACCTCAACGCACCACTCACCTTTTTTACTTCATCAATTCTATGGTTAACCTCATCCTTCATAAACCCATCCGCTGACACGTCAACTCCCAAATATCTGAAAACATTTACTTCTTCCATAATCCCTCTCTCCAATGTGATATCCAATTTTTCTTTATTTAAATCGCTTGATACCCTCATCACCTTACTATTATCTATGTTCACTTTCAACTTTCTACCTTTACACATCCTCCCAAACTCGTCCACTAACCTTTGCAACTTTTCTTTAGAATCTTCCATAAGCACAGTATCATCAGCAAAAAGTAACTGTGTCAACTCCCATTTTGAATTTAATTCCCCATAATTTAGTCCCACCCCTCTCCCCCAACACCCTAGCATTTACTTCTTTTACAACCCCATCTATAAATATATTAAACAACCATGGTGACATTACACATCCCTGTCTAAGACCTACTTTTACCGGGAAGTAATCTCCCTCTCTCCTACACACCCTAACCTGAGCCTCACTATCCTCATAAAAACTCTTTACAGCCTTCAGTAACTTACTACCTATTCCATACACTTGCAACATTTGCCACATTGCTCCCCTATCCACTCTATCATATGCCTTTTCTAAATCCATAAATGCAATAAAAACTTCTCTACCTTTATCTAAATACTGTTCACATATATGCTTCACTGTAAACACTTGATCTACACATCCCCTACCCACTCTAAAGCCTCCTTGCTCATCTGCAATCCTACTCTCTGTCTTACCTCTAATTCTTTCAATAATAATCCTGCCATACACTTTACCTGGTATACTCACTAAACTTTTTTTTTTTTTTATTAACACATCGGCCGATTCCCACCAAGGCAGGGTGGCCTGAAAAAGAATAACTTTCATCATCATTCACTCCATCACTGTCTTGCCAGAGGGGTGCTTTACACTACAGTTATAAAACTGCAACATTAACACCCCTCCTTCAGAGTGCGGACACTGTACTTCCCATCTCCAGGACTCGAGTCCGGCCTGCCGGTTTCCCTGAATCCCTTCATAAATGTTACTTTGCTCACACTCCAACAGCACGTCAAGTATTAAAAACCATTTGTCTCCATTCAATCCTATCAAATACGCTCACACATGCTTGCTGGAAGTCCAAGCCCCTCGCACACAAAACCTCCTTTACCCCCTCCCTCCAACCTTTCCTAGGCCGACCCCTACCCCGCCTTCCCTCCACTACAGATTTATACACTCTCGAAGTTATTCTGTCTCGTTCCATTCTCTCTGCATGTCCGAACCACCTCAACAACCCCCTCCTCAGCTCTCTGGATAATAGTTTTGGTAATCCCGCACCTCCTCCTAATTTCCAAACTCCGAAATCTCTGCATTATATTCACACCACACATTGACCTCAGACATGACATCTCCACTGCCTCCAGCCTTCTCCTCGTTACAACATTCATCACCCATGCTTCACACCCATATAAGAGTGTTGGTATAACTATACTCTCATACATTCCCTTCTTTACTTCCATGGACAAAGTTCTTTGTCTCCACAGACTCCGAGGTGCTCCACTCACCCTTTTTCCCTCATCAATTCTATGATTCACCTCATCCTTCATAGACCCATGTGCTGACATGTCCACTCCCAAATATCTGAATACATTCATCTCCTCCATACTCTCTCCCTCCAATCTGATATCCAATCTTTCGTCACCTAATCTTTTTGTTATCCTCATCACCTTACTCTTTCCTATATTCACTTTCAATTTTCTTCTTTTACACACCCTACCAAATTCATCCACCAGCCTCTGCAACTTCTCTTCAGAATCTCCCAAAAGCACAGTGTCATCAGCAAAAAGCAACTGTGACAACTCCCACTTTGTATTTAATTCTTTATCTTTTAACCCCACACCTCTTGATAAGACCCTCGCATTCACTTCTCTTACAACCCCATCTATAAATATATTGAACAACCACGGTGACATCACACATCCTTGTCTAAGGCCCACTTTTACTGGGAAATAGTCCCATTCTCTCCTACACACTCTTACTTGAGCCTCACTATCCTCATAAAAACTCTTCACTGCTTTCAGTAACCTACCTCCTATTCCATACACCTGCAACATCTGCCACATTGCCCCCCTATCCACCCTATCATACGCCTTTTCCAAATCCATAAATGCCACAAAAACCTCTTTACCCTTATCATAATACTTTTCACCTATATGTTTCACTGTAAACACTTGGTCTACACACCCCCTACCTTTCCTAAAGCCCCCTTGTTCATCTGCTATCCTGCTTTCTGTCTTACTCTTAATTCTTTCAATAATAACTCTACCATACACTTTACCAGGTACACTCAACAGACTTATTCCCCTATAATTTTTGCACTCTCTTTTGTCCCCTTTGCCTTTATACAAAGGAACAATACACGCTCTCTGCTAATCCCTAGGTACCTTACCCTCTTCCATACATTTATTAAATAATAGCACTAACCACTCCAAAACTATATCCCCTCCTGCTTTTAACATTTCTATCTTTATCCCATCAATCCCAGCTGCCTTACCCCCTTTCATTCTACCCACTGCCTCACGAACTTCCCCCACACTCACAACTGGCTCTTCCACACTCCTACAAGATGTTATTCCTCCTTGCCCTATACACGAAATCACAGCTTCCTTGTCTTCATCAACATTTAACAACTCATCGAAATATTCCCTCCATCTTCCCGATACCTCTAACTCTCCATTTAATAACTCTCCTCTCCTATTTTTAACTGTCAAATCCATTTGTTCCCTAGGCTTCCTCAACTTATTAATCTCACTCCAAAACTTTTTCTTATTTTCAACAAAATTTGTTGATAACATCTCACCCACTCTCTCATTTGCTCTCTTTTTACATTGCTTCACCACTCTCTTAACCTCTCTTTTTCTCTCCATATACTCTTCCCTCCTTGCATCACTTCTACTTTGTAAAAACCTCTCATATGCTAACTTTTTCTCCCTTACTACTCTCTTTACATCATCATTCCACCAATCGCTCTTCTTCCCTCCCGCACCCACTCGCCTGTACCCACAAACTTCTGCTGAACACTCTAACTACATTTTTAAATCTACCCCATAAATCTTCGACCCCATTGCCTACACTCTCACTTATTCCCCTATAATTTTTACACTCTTTTATCCCCCTTCCCTTTATATAAAGGAACTATACATGCTCTCTGCCAATCCCTAGGTACCTTCCCCTCTTTCATACATTTATTAAACAAAAATACCAACCACTCCAGCACTATATCTCCCCCTGCTTTTAACATTTCTGTCATGATCCCGTCAGTTCCAGTTGCTTTACCCCCTTTCATTCTACGTAATGCCTCACACACCTCCCCCACACTCACATCCTGCTCTTCTTCACTCCTAAACGATGTTGTACCTCCCTGGCCAGTACATGAAATTACCGCCTCCCTTTTTTCATCGACATTTAAAAGTTCCTCAAAATATTCCCGCCATCTACCCAATACCTCCAGCTCCCCATCTACTAACTCCCCTACTCTGTTTTTAACTGACAAATCCATTTGTTCCCTAGGCTTTCTTACCTTGTTTATCTCAAAAAAAAATTTCTTGTTTTCAGCAAAATTTCTTGACAGAGCCTCTCCCATTCTTTCATCCGCTCTTCTTTTGCACTCTCTCACCACTCTCTTCACCTTTCTTTTACTCTCCATATACTCTGCTCTTCTATTAACACTTCTGTTTTGTAAAAACCTCTCATAAGCTACCTTTTTCTCTTTTATCACACCCTTTACTTCTTGATTCCACCACTCACTCCTCTTTCCTCCTGCACCCACCCTCCTATAGCCACAAACTTCTGCCCCACATTCTAATACTGCATTTTTAAAACTATCCCAACTCTCTTCAACCCCCCCACTACTCATACTTGCACTATCCCACCTTTCTTCCAATAGTTGCTTATATTTCTCCCTAACTTCCTCCTCCCTTAGTTTATACACTTTTACCTCTCTCTTACTTGCTGTTGCCATTTTCTTTTTGTCCCATCTACCTTTTACTCTAACTGTAGCTACAACCAAATAATGATCTGATATATCTGTTGCCCCTCTATAAACATGTACATCCTGAAGCCTACCCATCAACCTTTTATCCACCAATAAATAATCCAACAAACTACTTTCCTTACGTGCTATATCATACCTTGTATATTTATTTATCCTCTTTTTCATAAAATATGTATTACTTATTACCAAATCTCTTTCTACACATAGCTCAATTAATGGTTCCCCATTTACATTTACCCCTGGCACCCCAAATTTACCTACTACTCCCTCCACAACATTTTTACCCACTTTAGCATTAAGATCCCCAACCACAATTACTCTCTCACTTGGTTGAAAACTCCCCACACACTCACTCAACATTTCCCAAAATCTCTCTCTCTCCTCTACACTTCTCTCTTCTCCAAGTGCATAAACACTTACTATAACCCACTTTTCACATCCAACCTTTATTTTTCTCCACATAATCCTTGAATTTATACATTTATATTCCCTCTTTACCTGCCATAACTGATTATTCAACATTATTGCCACTCCTTCTTTAGCTCTAACTCTATTTGAAACCCCTGACCTAAGCCCATTTATTTCTCCCCACTGAAACTCTCCTACCCCCTTCAGCTTTGTCTCACTTAAAGCCAGGACATCCAGCTTCTTTTCATTCATAACATCTACAATCATCTCTTTCTTATCATTCGCACAACATCCACGCACATTCAAACATCCCACCTTGATGGTTTTCTTCTTTTTCTTTTTAGTAAATCTATACAGGAAAAGGGGTTACTAGCCCATTGTTCCCGGCATTTTAGTTGACTTTTACAACATGCATGGCTTACGGAGGAAAGATTCTTATTCCACTTCCCCATGGATATGAAAGGAAAAGCAATAAGAACAAGAACTATTAAGATAAAATCAAAGAAAACTCAGATGAGTGTGTATACATAAACGTGTACATGTATGTGTAGCGTGACCTAAGTGTAAGTAGAAGTAGAAAGACGTACCTGAAAATCTTGCATGTTTATGAGACAGAAAAAAGACACCAGCAATCCTACCATCATGTAAAACAAATACAGGCTTTCGTTTTACATTCACTTGGCAGGACGGTAGTACCTCCCTGGGTGGTTGCTGACTACCAACCTACTACCTATAAATCATCCCATTACTTATTATAAATACATATGGTTGATAGCAATCCAACACTTAGACTTCAGCAGGTGTTAGGAGGACTGCACAATCAGGTGGTGTGAGGAGGACTGCACAATCAGCAGGTGTTAGGAGGACTGCACAATTTGTGGCTGTATCATAATTACAAGAGGGGAATTGATAATAGTGAAGAGGTTGATATCAGCACATGTTGGGAGAAGTATCAGTATGTTCAGGAGCTTCCTTCAGTGTTGACAATAAAGTGAAAGGGTTAATGAGGACAATGTGGCAGCTTGGAGGAAAAAGTTTTGAAGCTATGGAGGAAACAGACATGGAACAACTGTTTCCATCACACAGTGAAGAACTAACGAATGCAATGTTGAACTCGTGAGGAAGACAGACTGACTGGGGATATGCTTTTAAAAGGGAAAAGAATAACTGACTTTAATGTTTCATTTTAAAGTAGACCTAGCATCTTAGATTCAATAATGAAAAAGATCGTGAATTTCAAGTGAGGTGGACGCTGCATGTTTACCCCACATTGAAGGCTTAGTAAAACCTGCAGAATTTAGCCAAGCAGAAGCCCATAACACATTTTATAAAGTCAACACCTCATCCACCAATTTTGGCAACATGATAGCAACTGCCTCACCCCACCACTACAACCATCACTGATGAATTGTATGTCGACGCTCTCGAGGGAATCATTCTTTTGACTTCCCACCATCACGCCATCAAAATATCATTAAAAGTAAGTGCATGTATAATTATTATTTTCTATTTATTTGCTGTGTGTATTTTGTTTAATTTATGTTGTGGCAGTGATGAATAATGTAATTTATACAGCTGCCAGGAGAGTAACCCTCACGAATAACAAAGTTTTACTGTAGATAAAAACAAAGGACTTTGTCATGTGTATTCTTAATCCATTGTATGGAGTCATCTTCTACTCTATTATTTATTACAATATCATTCTACTTTTTCATCACTCTGTTAAAAAATTATTCTTGTTTAGCCTTTGTCTCATTTGGCTGTCTAGTTTCCATCCAAGTCGTCGTCTTCTAGTTGTTTCTCTAGTATGTGTATGCCCTGGAGTATTTTTAATTTTACATCATATCCTCTCATGTGCTTTATTCTTCATAGATATGAAGCTTAGCTTTTTTATTTTTTTCTCATATATCATTCTTCTCAAGTCAGGCACTTGTGTGGACACTAGATAAAGTTCATGTTTGACTAGGTAAAGGCTCCACACTGGTGCTGCACATTCAAGAAATGATCTCGTGTATTAGGTAGAATGTCTTAAATATGTCTTTATATAGGTTTTTGAATGTTTTTCTTATATTTGCAAACTTCTGCTGGTATTTCTCTGGGTACCTGTATTTTAGGGAAAAGCTTTAGGGTAATGATACTCTTTTTTTTTTTCTGTTAGTTTTCATGAAGTTTTTTCCACATAGTACTCTATCTTCAGATTTTATTAGGATTAAACTTCAGTAATCACATATTTGACCATTCCTATAGTCTGTTAAGGTACTTTTCCAATCTTCTGCCATAATTATGTTGCCATTGTCAACAAATAAGGATATGTATTGAGTTTATTTTTGTGGGTAAAGTGTAGGGGTTACAAAGTATAATTCAGAGGACTGTGGAGGGGTTGAGGTGGTTTAGGCCTTTAGAGAGGATGGATCAAAATAGGATGACTAGGAGGGTATATAAATCTGAGGTGGAGGGAAGTAGGGTTAGGGGTCATCCAAGGAAGGATTGAAGGGAGAAGTGGGGCCATACATTGATACTTGGGAATTCCACTGGTACTGTAAAACACTCATCGTGATGCTTCATCACTACTATAATTTTGTGTCCAAATGTTCAGGTATAATTTGATCCATGCTAGTAGCTGTAAGGTGTGTAATATGCAAGTTTGTGTGAGGTGGACGAGCCCTGAGTTATGGTTTTAATGTCATTTGAAACTTTCATTGAGGTTTATCAGCATCTGTTCTTTATAAAAATAATACATGACTAAATTAGAGTAATTATGGTTAGACTTTCCATTGCCATTCACAAATACCATGCTTGTTATAAACTTGCAGTTAATGTAAGGAATATATTGTTAGTAATAAATGTTGAAGTATCCCAGATATTGTTGTGGGACCAAATAGTGTGTAATTTGCTCTCTCTCCGATCTCTTGTTTCCTCCCAGTAAATCACCTCTTAAAATAATTCCTCTAGCCCTTCTTACAATCTGATAGCCTTAATATGTATTACAAGTAAGCCACTCTTATTGTTACTGTATTATTAAGAAGCATGCAGTGCAAAATGTTGTTGCCTACACATACATCAGATGAGCTTCTGTTGTTCTCTGTCTCTTGAAGTTAACATAGAGGTTTGATATCAGATGTCCTCTTAAACACTGTAACATAAAAATTCTACTACCCAACTATTTTTTTTTTTCAACAAGTCGGCCATCTCCCACCGAGGCAGGGTGACCCAAAAAGAAAGGAAATCCCCAAAAAGAAAATACTTTCATCAACATTCAACACTTTCACCACACTCATACATAATCACTGTCTTTGCAGAGGCGCTCAGATACGACAGCTGAGAATAGTCCCTCCCAGCTGTTACTATCCCAGACCCCTCCTTTAAAGTGCAGGCATTGTACTTCCCATTTCCATGACTCAAGTCCAACTAAATCAATTAACTGGTTTCCCTGAATCCCTTCACAAAATGTTACCCTGCTTACACTCCAACAGCTCGTCAGGTCCCAAAAACCATTTGTCTCCATTCACTCCTATCTAACACGCTCACACATGCTTGCTGGAAGCGAACCCCTCGCCCACAAAACCTCCTTTACTCCCTCCCTCCAACTTTTTCTAGGACAACCCCTACCCCGCCTTCCTTCCCCTACAGATTTATACGCTCTCCAAGTCATTCTACTTTGATCCATTCTCTCTAAATGACCAAACCACCTCAACAACCCCTCTTCAGCCCTCTGACAAATACAGTGAGCCCCCCGGTTCTCGTCGGTAATCCGTCCCAGAGGGCCCGTCGACCACTGGTTTGGTCGAACTCCGATTCTATTTTCCCCATAAGAAATAATGGAAATAAAATTAATCCGTTCCAGACATCCAAAAGTATTAAAATAAAATATTTTTTAGAACTTTTTGACATTAAATTAAACACAATTTTATAAAAAATTAAGAAATAATTAGTACAATAACATGTCACTTACATTTATTGAAGAGTTGTTGATGTGTGGAGGAGGGGAGAAGGTGGAGTAGTATGCTAGTGTTTGGAAGGGAAATCCCCTTCCATTAACACTGCAGGTACCAAGTTCTTTTCTGGGGTTACTTCCCTTTTTCTTTTAATGCCACTAGGACCAGGTTGAGAGTCGCTGGACCCCTCTCTAACCAAAAATCTGTCCAGGGAGCTCTGTGTCTGGCAGTTCTTTAAAATGTCCCTAAAATGTGACAAGACATTGTCATTAAACATGTCGCATACACGGCGTGCAACATCTTGGTTAGGGTGATAATCATACATAAATGTCTGCACATTAGTCCATTGGGCACAAATCTCCTTAATTTTTGAAGAAGGCACCTTCTTCCATCTCGGTTCCACCTCCTCCTCCTCTGGACCATTTTCCTGAACTGTGGTCTGTTGTTGCTGTTGAAGCTCTTGCAGATCTTCAGTGGTTAACTCTTCATTGTGCTCCTCCACCAACTGTTCCACATCCTGGGTACAAACATCCAACTCCATGGACTTGCCCAGTTCCACAATTTCTTGCACAACAGGCTCAGACTCAGGGTTCTGAGGCTCAGCCCCAAAGCCTTCAAAATCTAGGACACAGTCTGGCCACAATTTTCTCCAGGCAGAGTTCAAAGTCCTGGTAGTCACTCCCTCCCAAGCCTTACCTATAAGCTTTACACAATGCAGGATATGGAAATGATCTTTCCAAAACTCTTTTAAGGTCATATCCATGTCTGTGGTCACATCAAAGCACTTTTGAAACATTGCTTTGGTGTAGAGTTTTTTAAAGTTGCAAATAACCTGCTGGTCCATGGGCTGGAGGAGAGGAGTGGTATTAGGGGGCAAGAACTTCACTTTGATGAACTCACAGCCCTGCACAATTTCCTCTGCCAAGTCTGGAGGATGACCAGGAGCATTGTCCATTATCAGGAGGCACTTAAGTGGCAAATTATTTTCCTCAAGATATTTCTTCACACTGGGGCCAAACACGTTTTTGAACCAATCAAGGAAAATTTCCCTAGTGACCCATGCCTTTTTGTTAGACTTCCACATCACACACAAATTAGACTTGGTGATAACGCATCTGCCAAACACTCGAGGATTTTCAGAATGATACACCAGTAAAGGCTTCACTTTGCAATCACCACTGGCATTAGCACACATCATGAGTTAGCCTGTCTTTCATAGGCTTATGTCCTGGCTGTGCCTTTTCCTCCTTTGTAATGTAGGTCCTGTTTGGTATTTTCTTCCAAAACAGGCCTGTTTTGTCACAATTGAACACTTGTTGGGGTTGGAATTGTTCAGCCTCTATGTACCCTAGAATTCTTGCACATATTTTTCAGCAGCACTTTTGTCAGAACTGGCAGCCTCACCATACCTCACAACACTATGTATGCCACTTCGCTTCTTAAATCTGTCAAACCAGCCTTTGCTGGCTTTAAATTCGTTCACTTCAGCACTCGTTGCAGGCATTTTCTTGACGAGATCATCATGCAACTGCCTTGCTTTTTCGTATATTATTGACTGCTTAACACTATCTCCTGCTAACTGTTTATCGTTGATCCACACCAACAACAAAGTTTCCACTTGTTCCAGCACTTGAGATCTCTGTTTCATGACCATACTTGCACCTTTCGCAACAACAGCATCTTTGATTTCCTTTCTCTTGGCCAAAATGGAAGAGATGGTTGAATGGGATTTGCCATAGAGCCTGGCCAGCTCAGTGACACTCACTCCACTTTCATATTTTGCTATCATCTCCTTCTTCAATTCTACCGTATTTCTGACATTCTTTACTACAGGCTTGGCACTAGGAGCTTTCTTGGGGCCCATGGTGGCTTATTTAGCAGTTGCAAGCACTAAAAACACTGGAATAATGACAATATATATGGTATGAATGCGTGAGTAGTGGTCGCTCGCTTGTAAACAATAACACACTGAGTGCCTGGGCGCCCAGTTGGGCCACGGCCACACGCGTACGCGTCTGGGACGGATAGCCAACTCGCCCAACTCCGAGTGGCCGCCTAATACCGAGCCAAAAATATTGTAAAAAAAACCGTTGAACACCGATTTGGCCGAGATCCGACGCCGTCGAGCACCGGGGGTTCACTGTACTTTTAGTAACTCCACACCTTCTCCTAATTTCCAAATTCCGAATTTTCTGCATAATATTTACACCACACATTGCCCTTAGACAAGACATCTCCACTGCCTCCAGCCGCCTCCTCGCTGCAGCATTTGCAACCCATGCTTCACACCCATATAAGAGTGTTGGTACCACTATACTTTCGTACATTCCCTTCTTTGCCTCCATGGATAACGTTTTTTGTCTCCACAGATACCTCAACACACCACTCACCTTTTTTTCTTCATCAATTCTATGGTTAACCTCATCCTTCATAAAACCATCTGCTGACACGTAAATTCCCAAATATCTGAAAACATTTACTTCTTCCATACTCCCTCTCTCCAATGTGATATCCAATTTTTCTTTATTTAAATCGTTTGATACCCTCATCACCTTACTCTTATCTATGTTCACTTTCAACTTTCTACCTTTACACACCTTCCCAAACTCGTCCACTAACCTTTGCAACTTTTCTTTAGAATCTCCCATAAGCACAGTATCATCAGCAAAAAGTAACTGTGTCAACTCCCATTTTGCATTTAATTCTCCATAATTTATTCTCCATACATTTATTAAACAAAAATACCAACCACTCCAACACTATATCCCCCCCTGCTTTTAACATTTCTGTCATGATCCCGTCAGTTCCAGCTGCTTGACCTCCCCCACACACATCCTGCCCGTCTTCACTCCTAAACGATATTGTACCTCCCTGGCCAGTACAGTGGAACCCCGACTTACGATGTTATCATCTTACGTTATTTTCGATAACCGATATTTATAACGTAAGAAATTTGATTGTGACTTACGATGTTTGCTTCGTTTACCGACTTTCGTACCGGACCTGTCCGCTTGGCGCCCAGCTGAGCGCGCACTCCAGGGAGCGTCAGTGCTATTGTTTACAAGCGAGAGCGACCACCCACCCACACCCACGCATTCATACCAGTATATTGTCATTATTCCACTGTTTTTAGTGCTTGCAACTGCTAAATAAGCTACCATGGGTCCAAGGAAAGATCCTAGTGCTAAGCCTGTGGCAAAGAGGAACAGAAATATATGTACGATAGAAGTGAAGAAGGAGATAATAGAAAAATATGAAAGTGGAGTGCGTATCAGTGAGCTGGCCAGGCTGTATGGTAAACCCTATTCTACCATCGCTACCATTGTGGATAAGAAATATTCAAGTAAAATCAAGGAAGCTGTTGTTGCAAAGGTGCATCTGTGATCACAAAACACAGACCACAAGTGCTGGAAAATGTGGAAAGGTTGTTGTTGGTGTGGATCAACGAGAAACAGTTAGCAGGAGATACTGTTTCGGAGGGAATAATATGTGAAAAGCAAGGCAGTTGCATGATGATCTCCTTAAGAAAATGCCTGCAACGAGTGAAGTGAGCGATTTAAAGCCAGCAGAGGCTGGTTTTACAAATTTAAGAATCGAAGTGGCATACATAGTGTTGTGAGGCATGGTGACGCAGCCAGTTCTGACAAAAGTGCGGCTGAAAAATATGTTCCTGAATTCCAGGAGTACCTAGAGGCTGAACAATTCCTCCCCCAACAAGTGTTTAATTGTGATGAAACAGGCCTGTTTTGGAAGAAAATGCCCAACAGGACCTACATTACTCAGGAGGAAAAGGCACAGCCAGGACATAAGCCTATGAAAGACAGGCTAACTTTGATGCTTTGTGCCAATGCCAGTGGTGATTGCAAAGTGAAGCCTTTACTGGTGTATCTTTTGAAAATCCCCGAGTGTTTGGCAGATGCGGTGTCAGCAAGTCTAACTTGTGTGTGATGTGGAAGTCTAACAAAAGGCTTGGGTCACAAAGGACATTTTCTTAGATTGGTTCAATGAAGTGTTTGGCCCCAGTGTGAAGAAATATCTATTGGACAATAATTTGCCACTTAAGTGCCTCCTGATAATGGACAATGCTCCTTGTCATCCTCCAAACTTGGTAGAGAAAATTGTGGAGGAGTTTAAATTCATCAAATTGAAGTTCTTGCCCCTAATACCACTCCTCTCCTCCAGCCCATGGACCAGCAGGTCATTTCCAACTTTAAAACTCTATACCAAAGCAATGTTTCAAAAGTGCTTTGATGTGACCACAGACATGAACATAACCCTAAGAGAATTTTGGAAAAACATTTCCATATGCTGCATTGTGTACACCTTATAGGTAAGGCTTGGGAGGGAGTGACTACCAGGACTTTGAACTCTGCCTGGAGAAAATTGTGGCCAGACTGTGTCCTAGAGAGGGATTTTGAAGGTTTTGGGGCTGAGCCTCAGAACCCTGAGCCTGAGCCTGAGCCTGTTTTGGAAGAAATTGTGGAATTGGGCAAGTCTTTGGGGTTAGAGGTGAGTGGTGAGGATGTGGAACAGTTGGTGGAGGAGCACAAGGAAGAGCTAACCACTGAAGATCTGCAAGAGCTTCAACAGCAACTGGAACAAGAGAGCAGAGGTCAGGACAATGGTTCAGAGGAGGAGGTGGAGGTGGAACAAAATGGAAGAATGTGCCTTCTTCAAGGATTAGGGAGATCTGTGCCAAATGGAGTGATGTGCAAGCATTTATGGATGAATATCACCCTAACCATGCTGTTGCAGGCCGTGCTGGCAACCTGTACAATGACACAGTGGTGTGTCATTTCAGGGATGTGTTAAAGAATCGCCAGACACAGAGCTCCCTGGACAAATTTGTTGTTAGAAAGAGGTCTAGTGACTCTCAAGCTGGTCCTAGTGGCATTCAAAGAAAAGGGAAGTAACCCCAGAAAAGAACTTACCACATGCAGTGTTAATGGAAGGGGATTCCCCTTCCAAACACTAGCATACTACTCCACCTTCTCCCCTCCTCCCGTCCTCCACACATCAACAACTCTTCAATAAATGTAAGTGACATGTTATTGTACAATATTTGCATGTGTATTTATGTATTCTTTATTCAATTATTTATTATTTAATGTCCAAAAGTTCTAAAAAATATTTTATATAACTACTTTTGGAAGTCTTGGACGGATTAAATTTATTTCCATTATTTCTTATGGGGAAAATTGATTCGTTTAACGATTGTTTCGCCTTAAAATATGCCCTCTCTGACGGATTAATATCGTAAGTCGGGGTACCACTGTACATGAAATTACTGCCTCCCTTTTTTCATCGACATTTAAAAGTTCCTCAAAATATTCCCGCCATCTACCCAATACCTCCAGCTCCCCATCTACTAACTCCCCTACTCTGTTTTTAACTGACAAATCCATTTGTTCCCTAGGCTTTCTTACCTTGTTTATCTCCAAAAAAATTTTCTTGTTTTCAGCAAAATTTCTTGACAGAGCCTCTCCCATTCTTTCATCTGCTCTTCTTTTGCACTCTCTCACCACTCTCTTCACCTTTCTTTTACTCTCCATATACTCTGCTCTTCTATTAATACTTCTGTTTTGTAAAAACCTCTCATAAGCTACCTTTTTCTCTTTTATCACACCCTTTACTTCTTCATTCCACCACTCGCTCCTCTTTCCTCCTGCACCCACCCTCCTATAGCCACAAACTTCTGCCCCACATTCTAATACTGCATTTTTAAAACTATCCCAACTCTCTTCAACCCCCCCACTACTCATACTTGCACTATCCCACCTTTCTGCCAATAGTTGCTTATATCTCACCCTAACTTCCTCCTCCCTTAGTTTATACACTTTTACCTCTCTCTTACTTGCTGTTGCCATTTTCTTTTTGTCCCATCTACCTTTTACTCTAACTGTAGCTACAACCAAATAATGATCTGATATATCTGTTGCCCCTCTATAAACATGTATACATCCTGAAGCCTACCCATCAACCTTTTATCCACCAATACATAATCCAACAAACTACTTTCCTTACGTGCTATATCATACCTTGTATATTTATTTATCCTCTTTTTCATAAAATAAGTACAGTGGTACCCCGGTTTACGATGGTCCCCAAACTCACCCTTTTATGTAAGTTTATTTTTTTAAATGCTTTTGTAAGTGTAATTTTGGGGGTCTAAAAGGACTAGTCTATTTTACAACTTTTCTTAAGGAGATAAATTCGTTTGGTAATGGCACTTGAACAGCATTCTGGAATGAAAAAATATCGTAAACCGGGGTACCACTGTATTACTTATTACCAAACCTCTTTCTACACATAGCTCAATCAATGGTTCCCCATTTACATTTACCCCTGGCACCCCAAATTTACCTACTACTCCCTCCACAACATTTTTACCCACTTTAGCATTAAGATCCCCAACCACAATTACTCTCTCACTTGGTTCAAAACTTCCCACACACTCACTCACTCAACATTTCCCAAAATCTCTCTCTCTCCTCTACATTTCTCTCTTCTCCAGGTGTATAAACACTTACTATAACCCACTTTTCACATCCAACGTTTATTTTACTCCACATAATCCTTGAATTTATACATTTATATTCCTTCTTTACCTGCCATAACTGATTATTCAACATTATTGCCACTCCTTCTTTAGCTCTAACTCTATTTGAAACCCCTGACCTAATCCCATTTATTTCTCCCCACTGAAACTCTCCTACCCCCTTCAGCTTTGTCTCACTTAAAGCCAGGACATCCAGCTTCTTTTCATTCATAACATCTACAATCATCTCTTTCTTATCATTCGCACAACATCCACGCACATTCAAACATCCCACTTTGACGGTTTTCTTCTTTTTCTTTTTAGTAAGCTATACAGGAAAAGGAGTTACTAGCCCATTGTTCCTGGCAACTATACATATATTATAATACAGTGGACCCCCGAGTTTCGTAAAAACTTCACTCCTGAAGTCTGCTCAAGTGCCATTACCGAACGAATTTACCCCCTTAAGAAAAAATGTCACATAGGTTAGTCTATTTCAGACCCCCAAAAATACTTTTCCACAAGCACTTACAATATTATACTTACATAAATGTACGATTTCCGGGGTTTACGAAACTCGGGGGTCCACTGTATTCAACAATGCAGAGTTTCATGTAGTTTCAATTAAAGTATGGAATAGATTGTAATATTAATAAATGTTGATCTCCCATATGTGATGCAGTAACAAGGTGTTGAATATTGCAGACTTCTACTCTGCCATTTGCTTGCCACTTTACACCACTTCCCTGTTGCTCATTCAGTTATCATATTCTCAAATTCAGTAGGTGTGTGGATGCCACCTCACTTAGAATTTTACACACCGGTTGTCTCCCACCAAGGCAGAGTGACCCAAAAAAAAAGAAGAAAAAAACAAAAGTTTTTCTTTTTACATTTAGTAATTTATACAGGAAGAGTTACTAGTCCCCTGGTTCCTGGCATTTTAGTCACCTCTTATGACATGCACAGCTTAAGGAGAAAGAATTCCTCTCCAGTTCCTCATGGAGAACTCTTAGAATTAAAAGCTCAGTAGTACAGTGGTCCCTCGGTTTTCTCCGAAAATTCTTTCAGAATGCTGCTCAAGTGCCATTACTGAACGAATTTACTTCCTTAAGAAATAATGTCACGTAGGTTAGTCTATTTCAGACCCCCAAAAATACACTTGCAACAGCACTTACGAAAATACACTTACATAAATGTTCAAGTTTGGAGATGCACGAAAACCGAGGGACCACTGTATGTGAATTATGTGTCTCCTGCAACTTCTGGTTTATAATGCAGTAGTTATTTTTATAAAATTAATTGATTTATTACTGTACATAACATTTCTCTTTTATAAACTTTTTTGTTGGAGAAGTGCAATAAATAAATGCATCTCTGTAAGTAAACAATCTGCACAGAGGTGTAGCTTCATGTTGCTCACGTACAATAATTTTTCAGTGTTGAAACAACACCAAGGAATGGTAGCTAATGTTTCCTAATTTTTCTAATTACTGTTATATTTTCACAATTTACATATCATGTCCATATACCAGAACATAACCTCTGCATATTAGAAATGATGAGTACACCTGTTTTAATGAAGTGAAACTGGAGTACATATAGTAGTGGCAAGTAAATTTTACAAATCTCTACTTATGTTCAGTATACACTTATTTTTACTTTCCTGTTTAGTTCTCAACAGTGTATTTTTGTAATATTTTTAATTTAGGAGACCTAGACTAAGACCAGGCTGAAAGTGGATATAAGTAAAAGTAAATAATGACACTGGTGAGAGAAATCCATTTTGCTTAGTCAGTGTAAATGAAATTGTATCAGAATCTATTGAGTTTAAATGCCTCGGTTGTGTTATTGATAATAAAATAAGTTTGACTAATAAGGTTGAGAATGGAATCAGGTAATAAACTTGGGCAATACAATGGAAGCCATGGCCAGGGATGGCAGCATGATGGAGTGTTCCAGTTCTCTGGCTAGATGATCAAACTATAGTAAAGTTTATGAATGTGAGTTAGAGTGTAGGGGACAGGGTTAAGGAGATAAGTGTATGAAGAGAACTCAAGAACTGGCAGTGAACACAAGTGAGTGAAAGCAGCTTCATATAAGGTTTAACTTGAGTCAGTCAGTTTTGGTTACTGTTTTTGTGGAGTCCTCTGCATCTAGCCTACCCTCCCCATGTAATTGAGAAATTGACTGTTGAGGATGATAGTAGTCAACCAAATTGTTGTTGTAGTTTAAGATGAGGATGAGAATATCTCATTCCTTCATGCACTGTTGATGCTAAATGTTTGATGTACAGTATTTAGCAGGTAATGGCAACTGTCTCATCTTCCTCCTCTATGGTCTTACATATACACCAAATTATTATTATTATTATTATTATTATAGTATGTAATTATCATATATACAGTATGTGCAGCCATTTTTTGTCATCATTTCTTAATGTGTGTTAGTTATTGCATTATTGCTCTCATGAGTATAGCTTTCAAGAGATGCATTTATAGGTTTAGCAACATCGTTATACCTAAATACCATTAAGTTCAGCTCAAGTAAATTTTTTACAGTAAGCTTTTTCGATTTACTTCCATGAAGAACGTCAATAAAAAAAATTGTTGTTTGGAGTTTACAATGAGTTTTTTGAATGAAGCGAATCACGGATGTCATGGTCACAGTCTGTGTGCATGATAACCTTGACTCTTTCATTTTAGAAATACTCTGCTGATAAGAAGAGAGAGAACTTATTGTCCTAGTGACTGCTTTTCTTTTTAATGTGTGATTCAACTTAATTTTTTATAATTCTTAAAGTATTACCAGTAACATTGTATGTTTTCATGATTTGCAGCTTTGCTATGCAGAAATGAATGCGAAGAAATCCTTGGAGCTGCACTGTGGTGGTATGAAACATTTAAAGGTAACACAATGCTTGAGAGTAAAGGGTGGTAAATATAAATTGATTGTTGGGTAAACATTGGCCAGGGAAGGCTGCTTTACCACATATAAAACTGTACGTATTTGTATCTTCATAACTAATGTTGTAAAATACTATTGTTCTCATGATTAAAACACTACATACATTTATATTGATGAGATGTGATAATTTTATGTATATACATATAAATATCTTGTATTATAAAAAATTATGGCACCAAAAAAATTTAGAAAAAAGAATACCTGGGATCAGAATAAATAATAAAAATGCAGTAAATGCAAAAATTTGGCTGTATATTAAAACCATAATGGGTGTGAGAGAGAAGACATTGCATCGTTATTTCCAATCTGGCATTCCACACACTGGTGAATGTCTGTAATTTGGTACCAAGCAATTGGCACTAGTATTTTGCCACATTACATAAAGCACTTGCTCAATAAACAGTTTGTGCCTGCAGTGTCACCAGTGTTTTGCCAAAGTATATAAAAATTTGCTTCATAAGAGTTGTCTTGTAGGCATTAGTTACATTTAATGTACCAAAACATTAACAGGGTAATGACTCACACTGGCACCAAATTATAAACACTGCCAGAGTATGGAGACTGGTGATGTTGTGATGTACTCAGTGACAGAACTGCTGCTGCATTGGTGAGAAATGCGATCAGTGAATATGTTGGCAGTGACCTTAGATTTAAAGCAGTAGTGTTGGTGCCAGCTACTCATAATCTTTGTTTCACAAGGTTTTGCAGTTAATGTTTTGCGAGATTTGAAAACTTCCTTAGTATGTATACAACACATGAAGAATGTTGAAAATCAAGAATTATAAAACACTCAAGAAGGAATAATATGTAATAAAATTGAAGTTAAGTGATTTGAAAAGTAATAATGTTGGACTTTTCATTAAGAAAGTTCTTGGTAAGACAAAGGGAAAAGTAAAAGAGTATAAGGTGCATTGATATGTCATAGCATTAGAAGAGCTTGAAGAATGTTATTAAAGATGAAGTTTAGAGAAGTAAAGTGTGAGAGTAGGAAAGTAGCTTTCTTAACATTATTGCATTAATACTTGTCTTGACTAGCTAACAATACCTGCCTAGTGAGGTTATTAAATCATTGAACTGAATCATAATCATTTTGTATGCATAATATGTAACGAACAATCGTCTACAAGTCTTAGTGTTTTGAAAAAAAAAATTTAGTAGTAATTCTTTAGTAATAGTTTCCAGACACCAGGCCATTATTCTTCCTAAGTCATTTCTCTACACTACAGATCTCTAGCATTTTTATGTACAGTATATCATAGGAGTTTCAAGTGTATTTCTTCAAAATTAAAGAAAGAGCATCCTTTAATAAGTGAATATTTAAAATAATATTAAATTTAAATAAAATGAACAATTCTCATATGTATAAGAAAATCATTCAACTTTTTATTTACTAATGAAAATCTAAGTTTGGATATCTTAACCAGACAACAAATTACCAAATGTATGAATGAATACCCAGTGTTTGTCTTGAGTATTATTTTTTACCTAAACCCCTCTTGACCTCATATTTTTATTTTTACACTTTCTTCTCCACGGTGCAGTCTTGCCTCGGGCAAAACAATCATGGGGTGAATGATGGTGAAAGTGTTCTTTCTTTGCTCACCCTACCTCATTGGGAGACAGCCAGTGTGTTAAAAAATAATAATAATATTACCAAATCTTGGTTGCACACATTGATACTGTATTCCTCAGGTCCTTTGATTCACACATGTACAAGATTAAACTTAAACAGCTGTACTTTAGGTTGGATATTCAGAAGATATATTCATAATTACAGCTAAGTAGACCATCAAAATTTTTTATGGCCTTGGGAAAAGTTAACACGTATACCTTTTAAGTCCCAAGAAGATAACTTTTATGAGATGTGCAACCAATATGCAGTTCAGTATTTACCTGTTTTGTGGTTGCAGGGGTCAAGTTTCAGCTCCTGGCCCTGCCTTTCAACTAGCCACTTGCCAGATTCATTCCTTGCTTCATGTGCCCTATTGTACCTGCTTTTAAAATTGTATGGAGCCTACCTCGACCACTTCATTGATATCATTCTACTTCCCAACCACTATGAGACTGAAGAAATACTTTCTGATGTCTCTGTAGCTCTCTCTTTTAACTTCCAGCTGTCCTTGAGTACCTGTTTCTCGCTTCTCCAGCAGCCTGTCTGCCCTGTCAATTCCTCTTGAGAATTTTGTATGTATTATCATGTCTTCCCTGGTTCTTCAGTCCTCCAGTGTTGTTAGATTCATTTCCATTAGCTTCTCTTTGTGGCTCATACTCCTTAGCTCTGGAAAAAGCCTTGTTCATACTTCTGCACTTCTCCAGTTTCTTAACATGCTTTTTTCAGGTATTGGTTTCATACTGGTGCTGCATACTGCAAGATGGGCCTTAGGTATGTTGTATAATGGCCCAGAATGGCTCTTTGTTAAGATTCCTGAAGATTGCTTTTAGATTTGACAGGAGAGTGTTGGCTGCCAAGGTTATTTGGTTGTGAGCCTCTGGTGTTATACTGGACATGACTCACGAACACTGTGCTCACCCCTAAGTCTTTCTCTCCGAACAAAGTCTGCAGTCTCTATCCGAGTCTACACTCTGTGTCTGGCCTTCTTTCCCCTTCCCCAATCTTTATTACCTTGCATTTGCTGGGTTTGAATTCAAACATCCACTTATCTAACCAACTGGAGCTTTTCCGTGTTTTTTCTCCTTATTAGTTTTACATAATCAGTAAACACGGATACATTTGATTCAATTCCTTCTGGAATGTCATTCTTCCTAAACCAGAACCCCATTCTTCCACATTCTTACATCTCTTCCCTGACAACAACTCTTGGCTTCCTTTCCCCAAGATATTCTTTGATCTACTGGAGTACATTCCCTCATATTCCTGCCTGCACTTCGGGCTTTTGCGCTAGCCTCATGTGGGGTACAGTATCAAATGTGTGTGTTTGTATGTATGTATCTATGTTTGTATATATTTATATATGTATGTTCACATCTAATGGCTTTATTAATTGTTCATGTGTAAGCTGTTAATCTAGAGGAAGTTTATTTATATATATGTTGATGTTTTTAACTCATTCAGATGTTTATTCTGTTCATCTTCTAGTGTATACTGTTCTCTCTTTCCATTTTCAACTTGTGTTTGGGGGTACTTTTTACATATCACATACAAATCTATTAAAAAATATTATTTTTGATAATTTAGTTGCAAGGCACTCATCCTATTATGGTAAGGATATTTTGTTGTAACCTCTATAAACAAACCTTTAATTTTGTAATTTCTTTATTTTTTCACTGGTTAAAATTTCTATATACTTTTAATTTTTTTTATATCGTCCATAAATATGTTCATAGAAGTTAGATGTGTACAGTGATGGACATACATTGCTACTAATATTGTTTATAGGTAGAAAATTTTGGGTATAGAAACATCATGTTATTCCAAGCTTTCAACGGTGATATTTTGAATTCTCTCCATTTGTAGATTGTTACTTGTAACTTGGTTCTTGAGGTACTGTACAGGCTCAAGACACCTTACTGTTGCTTGACCTCTCAGTCTGAACTTATGAAAGGTCATGGCACAGTCATATAGGTTTTATTATTTTGAAAATTTACCAGAAGTTAAAATCCTTTTGCAAAATAAATGAGTAGTCGAGTGACACCGTTAATTATTACTATAATATGATGTATGAAGGGGTTGTTTTAATCAGTGCAAGACAGACTTGGAGTCCGTTTTCGCTGGGTAAAACGATTACCCTCCATTTGTAGTGAAGTCTTTTATACATTTACATATTATACTTATTTATGGACTTTTCTAACTACAGTGGACCCTCGGTTAACGAATACCCCGGAAATCGTGCAATTATGTAAGTATAATTTTGTAAGTTCTTGTGGAAGTGTATTTTTGGGGGTCTGAAATAGACTAACCTACGTGAAATTTTTCCTTAAGGGAGTAAATTCGTTCGGTAATGGCACTTGAGCAAACTTCAGGAGTGAAGTTTTTACGAAACTCGGGGGTCCACTGTATATGCATACTTCACATGAAAACCTAATGAAAATATTGAGGATTTTTGCAACCAGAATTATCTGAATTTTAGTGTATTTGGTATTGATTGTGTATGTAACTATTGAATTAACATTAAACACTAGCTCTGGTGAAAGAATATATTATTTTATTACTAGTGACTAGCAACTTTAAACAAACATGCATTAATTGAAACTTAAATGGTCATATGTCTAGTATATATAAGCCACAATATTAGTCAAATTCAACTGAGTTTGAGGACCTTTTATTAACAATTGTCAAATTGTATGTGTGTGTGTGTGTGTGTGTGTCACTGATACCCACATGATAATTACAAAGATATGGAATACATTGTTAAATGGACTATTGAGTGTTTTCATTTTTGGTCTTGTCTTCTGAGTTAGGTTATATAGAATTCATCAGGAAAGAAGACAATTTTCTACTGCCGTGGGTCTAGGTCATATGATGACCCTCTACTGAAGCTTTTGGTCATCTGACTGAGGCCTTACACTGGTTTACTGGTTCACCCCTTAAAAAAAATTATTAATTGTTTGTGTGTGATATTTGCCAACTTCTTGATAGTCTTCTGAGTGTTATTCACCAACTGCTTGATGAGATCTATGCCAGATAGGAAATGTGTTATTAGCAGGATGTGTGTTGATTTTAATGGATAAAGAATATCTTATTTTAAGTACTAATTGTTATACATTACTGTATGAAGGAACTTTTAGAGGTGAGACATTAATTTGCTTGGCATTATGTTTGTTATAGTACTGATGTGCATAGTAACATCAGTGGTGTGAGTCTAGTATAAATGAACAGTATGATGTCCAGTGTGAATAATATACCTGTGTGTATGTATGTATGTATGTCAGTGTATGAATGCAGTCATTTAAAATTGGGAGCATTCATTAAGGGGTTGGACAATTTGTATTTGGATAACATGGTGTAAAGATAGTCTGTTTTAACCATTGTATGACAAACTTTTAAGTGTTTGCATTGGGCAAAGCAGTTTTCCTGTCTATGAGAGGCTTTTGACCCTTGTAAGTTTAGTGCTTCTTTTTTATTATAATAATACTAATATGAGAGGCTTTTCTGGTACTTTTGTATTATGGAAGCTATAAAAGCTTGTACTTACGTGCATTAACCCATATAATGATTTACTATATGGGTTATTAGTGTGAGGTAGGGGATGATCGGTTGGCAGTTCTTTTACACTTGTCAGCAGAATGCTGATATTGCTTTAAAACATTGCCACAGCAATGTATTGCTTTACAGTTAGTGAACTTTAACTAGATATACAAGGTCTGTAGAAAAACACATGGTGTGTAAAAGATCAAATGTAAGTTTTAAATGAGCGCGCTATTATTGTATAAATATACTTCAGAAATTATTTGATACTCTAGAACATTTTTAGATTCCACCAAGCAATTACTATATTAAAAGGTTGTTTCAACAAGCTGGAAATTGTTATACAAGTTTTGTTAATAACACTAAGATAGAACACTGGTATTTATCACACAAGTTGCAGTAGTTGCCACTGGGATCACTGCAAAATTTAAAAGACTTACATATCAAATTCTGAAGACAGAACACCTTGGGTAGAGCTCTCTGCCTCTGGTTACAAAGAGGCAGTCACTAAGTAATATCGATTAAGAGAGCTGACATCACTAGAAGGCTGAAGAACTTGAGGAAACATGATCACAGCATCCAAGATGTGCAAAGATGCAAAACATAAGTTGATAGGGACAGATTATTTGACATTAGAAACCCTTTCAAGCTTAATGCAAGAAGTAATTCAGAGGTGGATCAGAGTTTACAGGTGAAGGCCTAGACACAAAATTAGGTAATTAGGCAAATGAAGAAGAGGGTAGAAGACATGAAAGCAAGCAGAAGACCTTAGAATGACAAGTAAGTGTGGAACTAAATAATAAATATTGGAAGGTATTCATAGAGGAACACAAAATAGTGTGAAAAAAATCAAGGTGAATAATCCACTTCTAATCATTATTGTTATGATTTATAAGTTTTCAAATTTTGAGTTTGTATAGATTTTTTTTTTTTTTTTTTTTTGTGATAAAGCATTTAATTTTTCCTCCGGGGTGGGGGTAGGGGATGACTATTCCAGGTGAGTGGGTAAACACTTTACATTTGTCTCTGCGAGTGAGTGACTAGGAAAAGTTTTGTTAGAGTGAAGGATAGTTGAGGCAGCCTCAACTGTCCTTCATGTGTATTCCTTGACTGTAATTACTCAAAAATAAATTACAGTAACATTAAAGCTTGTCAAATTATAGTAATAAATGATATAAAACCAAACAGTATTGCATCAGGAAAATGAATATGATTCATTTCTGGAAAAACAGTATTAAGGTAAATGCAAAGTAATAAAAAACCACTGGTAAAGAAGTCTTTCTGAATGTGGCATATAAATTTCAGACAGTACTTTGGTTAGTATCAATTAGTAGATCATTGATGATTAACAGTTGACACATGAAGAGCAGTGAAGTGCCTCTCTTTCTTTACAAGCCACACTGATGAAGTACAGTGAAGTGCCTCTCTTTCTTTACAAGCCACACTGATGAAGTCACCATTTGATCTTTGGGGTGGGGGAAACTATAAAAAATGAGAACCAATACCATATTTTTATTTTTTCATTAACCAATGTTTTAGAGCTGTTTTTATCAAAGTTCAGAGGTGGATGCCATTGCTCAAGATAGTGTTGATATTGAAGATGTTTTTATTAATGCAAGATGGACTTACAAGCCTGGTGTTATTGTGCAATGACTTTTTGTGATAATCACTTAGTACTTGAAAATATGCCCCCAATGCTATACTATAATGATATACATTAATTTTCATAAGTTGATTTTCCTTCATGTGTATTCATTGTGTAAAACATTTTGCTTTGACGTGCTTTTGAATGAATATTTCATTGTGTCGATCATCTTCCTTTTTAATTATATAATGTTTCTCATTTTATACTATGATTTATTGCTTTAGATGCTAGGATAATAAAATTAAATTGAATTTAAAATTGATACCTATTTATCAGGCTTATGTGTAACAGGTCTGTTTAGAGCAGTGTTGTCCTTAGTGAAGCAAGAGGTCGGAAGCAAAATGTTGGTGAAAAGTTTCTTTTAAATAATGATAGTATTAGCCATAGTTGTCTTAGGAACCTCATCTTGGAGCTTCTTTTAAGAAGTTGGTTCTTGCTTCTGTAGATGAAGCTCCTCAATTACTCTTAATATTGATCCACTTCATAGTTATGTCTTGCTTAAAACACAAGAATATAAGGAATTTTTGAGAAACTATATTGTTACCATGGAAGAGCTTTGAAATAGGCAGTGTGTAACTACAACAATGCTGGACACTGATTGTGATAATTAAACTGATCTTCATCTAGCTTAATCCCTTCTTAGTTTTAACCATTGCAAGACAGACTTTTGACTGTTTTCATTGGGTAAAACTTTTTTATATATAGATCTGTGATGATATGCAATAATTAATATGTATGAATTAAGGTGAATTTTCTAAATATAATACACCATCGTATACACTGCAAGGTAAGATATATACTTTATAATGAGAAGTACTATCCCATATATTTTGTGTGAGAATTTTCTGTTTTTGCTTAGTACAGTCTTGATTACTTCTGAAAGTGAATTAGTTTATACAACTGTTGAAGTGATCTGAAAGTTTACATTGATCACTATTTATACTGTATACTTTCTTCTTGAGCTTGTTTCCTATGACAAGTTAAAATGGTTAAGCAAGCAAGAAAACTCTCTTGTGATGTTTGTCATGTGAGTGTAGTGTCAGTTGTTGAAAGTTTGCTTGCCATTGTACCTGTACAATAGTGAAAAACCAATCCAAACACTCGTGTAAAGAGGTTTGTGCTGCCTTCACTCAAAAATATTTGGTCATTACTTTTTATAATAGTTATTGTAACTATTATTGTAACTTTTTAACATTGTCAGAGTAAGAAGAGTGTATGTCATACATGGTATTTGGTGTGTCAAACTCAGCTCCTTTACCCACTTAATATAAATTTATAACCAGTCTCAATCTGGTGTATGTATAGAGGTAGGGAAATGGTTAGCTGTAGGCATTTATACATGAAGTATATAGAATATCTTACATAGTGGTAATGATTTAAAAAATATAGAGATAAGAATACCATAGTTTAATAAGTTTGAATAAACTTATTGTTATGAAATATTCAGGTGAAATTGTCATCCATTGTAGTTGGAATTTCCCAGTGAACACAATATTTTACAAGTGTTGGGTTTTATTACCTGTCAGAGGTTGAGAAGCAATACCTAGGCATGTGTGGAGCAGTTATTCCATTGTCATTGTCAGTCTTGAAGCAGCTATAACCACTGCCATCTACCATGCTTTTATTGACAAGTATGCAATTATGACCATAATGCTACTTGCCTCAATATTTACTTTCCGAGATTTAAAATTTCCTATCGTAAGTTTATTACACGTTACCTTTCATTGATCGGTGATAACCGTCTTTACATAACTCCCAACAAAATGCAACGTATTTATAGGATGTAACACTGAAATTATTTCCAAGTACAATAATAACAATTCTTAATTAATGAATCTTCATCATCACTACTTTGTTTCCCACTTACATAGAGTTGAAGAGGCACTCATCCAGAAAGTATAGAAAGGTATAGTACAGATACAGATATCTGTTATAGATAATGTAATTATCAGTCATATTGCTGGAAACAATGCTGCTTTTTTTTTTTATTATTACACTGGTCGTCTCTTACCGAGGCAGGATGAAGGGGTTACTAGCCCCTTGTTCCTGGCATTTTTAGCCACCTCTTACGACACGCATAGGAAGAATTCTTCTCTGCTTCCCCATAGAGAGCTTTAGAGTCATTGTACATAAAAAAAGCTCTGTTGATCATATTGTAACAGAAAATTGTGACAATTTCTGAAGAATTTGATATGGCAAATATTTTGATATATTTTATTTATCAAATTGTTGTGGCAAGAGCATTACATATCACCAGTGAAAACGTTTTTCAATTTATTTATATTTTCAAGTGCAGAGTACAGTACATAGTTGCACCATTAAATAAAATAAATAAAACAGCTACTCATGACAAACTTTACAAAATTATTAATGGAAGCTAAAGCAGAAGTAATGAAACCCTTGCTTAAAAGTTTTAACAAGTTCCATATTATTATTATAATCAAAAAGAAGTGCTAAACCTACAAGGGTCCACAAGTTCCATAAGATGGAAGTGTTGTATAGGAGGAGAAACTTGCAACTCTCATGCCCAGGTTATAGAAGAGAAATAAAGTAATAGCTAGTACTGTACATCAAATATTAGTTCTCATAAACATAACTTCAGTAGTCAGTAAACTCATCAGAGACTTCTTTCAACAGCAATGACATATACCGCTCTAGACCAGTACTTCCCAACCCTTTTTTTGTGTGTATGCGTGCTTTACTACTCTAAATAGGCTTATGATAAATTTAAATCCAGGAAATTGGGCCTCTTTCTCCCCCCCCCCCTTTTTTTTTTTTTTTTTTTTTTTCTTCACCCCACTAGTGTTAACAGTGGTTTTGTTTCATTCGCATTTCCATGTTAAACTTGTTCAAGCTCTGGAAACTGCCACTTAACTAAGCCAGCCTTACTAGCCAGGCTTCATCCTTGAATTGATCAACCAAAGAGTGAGAGCTCTCTGAATCACTTATTTTAATTCCATTCTTAGCAATATTTTGTACTGTACTATATAAAAATAATTTTATGAGAATACCAGTAGACTCTGAGGAACAGACAAAGTGGTTCTGCTCCTGTCTCATTTCTTTTGACGTAACACGGAACAGTGTAAAATTCAAGAAATAAACAGTAAGAAAGTATCCTTCAGAAGGAGGTGAAGCTCTTGTTGAATCACTATAGTTAGTAAGCACTCTCATTATAAGAAGCAACAAATGACAGTAATATGAGGGCTGGCCTCTTGCCGTCTTATCAGAAATCCCAATTATCCTCTCATCATTGCTGCAAGTTCATCAATACAAACAATATAGCAGTTCATCAAGTGAAGGTTTTAATGTTTTAAAAATGCCTTCTGATGCTGTTTGGCTCATAACAGTTCTTAAAAAAATATGGCATTAATGTTGTTTTGTACCATTTAAACACCATAAGCTTAGAGGTGTTCTCAATATCCACATACAGTGGACCCCCGAGTTACGAACATAATTCATTCCAGAATCCTGCTCAAGTGCCATTACCGAACGAATTTACTCCCTTAAGAAATAATGTCAAGTAGGTTAGTCCATTTCAGACCCCAAAAAATACACTTACAAAAGCACTTACAATATTATACTTACATAAGTGTATGATTTCTGGGGTGCTCATAACTCGGGGGTCCACTGTACAGTGGTCCCTCGGTTTTCGTGCATCTCCAAACTCGAACATTTATGTAAGTGTATTTTCGTAAGTGCTGTTGCAAGTGTATTTTTGGGGGTCTGAAATAGACTAACCTACGTGACATTATTTCTTATGGAAGTAAATTCGTTCGGTAATGGCACTTGAGCAGCATTCTGGAACAAATTTTCGGCGAAAACCGAGAAACCACTGTACAGTGGGCCCTCGGTTTTCTCAAATTTTCCTACTTGTTTCAGTCCGAGAATAACGTGCATAAAATTATCTTGCTTCATAGTACAGTATGCTGTTTTTGCAAATGTTCATCAATTTAAGCTTATGCAAATCTATCTCAATAGACAGTTTTGAATTTTGTATGAACTACTGGCTTAGTAAGTTCTTAAAATATATTATGACGAAAAAAGTCGTCAAAAACTGAATTTGACGAAAACCAGGGCAAACGAAAACTGAAGTTCCACTAGAGTCACATGATGACTCACTTTGTAGTGCCTGTAGTCTTTTAACACAGGCCTTCTGCTGGCTTACCATTCCATCTCCTAAAATTTGGACTACCAGTATCCATATACTGCTTTAGCTTGTTCCTCAAGGAGTCATTCTCCAAAATTTTCATTCATTTATCCAAATCTTGCATTCTTTCTCCAAATTTTGTATTCATTCTCCAAATCTTGTGTGTATTGTTCCAGTCACGGTATTGTGCCTTTTTGTTACATATTTTTTATTTTGTACTTGTATGCTGGGGTAAAGTAGGAAACACGTATAATGTCTCTTGGTTGGCAGTGATGGTTCAGTCTTTTGGGCACTTTTCAAAATTAAAATATCCAAGAAAGAGAAAATGCTTTTGATGACCCCTTACAACCCAGCTGAGGAATGTGCCCCATCATCCCTCCAACCTTTCTCTGCAAGAGTTGAGTTGGGAACCAGAGATGTATAGACAGCCATGTATTATATTGGCTTCAAAACTGGTTACATTTTGTATGTCTAGATAAAAAAAATCAGTGGGTATTTCTACACAGAAATGCATTAGAATGGCTTGCCATAGGTAGAGCTGGATTAAGATTTTATAGGCCCCTGGGCTACAGGTACTCTGAGGCCCCCAGTGATATTTTCAAAAGGTAAAAAAAATTGATCATAACAGTCAACAGTTCATCATATACGTGATGTAATAACATATAATTATAAACTTTACTTAATCTCTGAGGCCCTCCAGCTGGCGGAGGACCCTGGGCTGCATCCCCTAAAACCTATGCTTTAATCTGGTCTGGCCATAGGGATTAGTCTTTCGAGTCAGTTGCATTTTATTATATGCTGTACTGTGCACAAATGACAATAATTGGTTATTTTGTACAATAACATAACTTTCCAGTGGTGCACATTGCATTCGCTATTATGTTCGCTCTCATGACCTCCGCAATCCTTCCATATATAGGATTGTCACAGATGTTAGTAGACGCTCGTTATTTGTTCGTCGCCCCTGTTTACTTCGTCCCTTTTCTCTTCGTCTGCATTCACTCTTGTCTTCCCTTCAGCTTCCGCCTTTATATGTTCATGTGGCTTCACCTTTTTCTCTACCCCCTTGGGAAGTTCCTGCTGTCCGTGTCTGTTCTATTCCTCTACCTTGCGCGAAAGCCCAACTACCTACGGCGGCTTCTCGCTCTTTCTTTCTAGACCATTTCCGTTCTCATTCCCATGCCATCGCAGTATACACCGATGGTTCAAAGTCATCTGACGGCGTCGGATTCGCAGCAGTGTTTCCGGACAGCGTCGTACGAGGGCATCTATTACCCTCGGCTAGCATATTTACGGCTGAATTGTATGCCATTCTTGTGGCACTTATCCGTATTGCATCTATGCCTGTATCACCATTTGTAGTCGTTTCAGACTCCCTTAGTGCTTTACAGGCTATCCATAAAATTGATACACCTCACCCCCTAGTTCTTCGTATCCACCTTTGGTTACGCCGTATCTTTAGCAAGCATAAAGATATTGTTTTTTGTTGGGTCCCTGGTCATGTTGACGTACAGGGCAATGAACAGGCAGACACTGCTGCGCGGTCCGCAGTACATGACCTTCCAGTTTCATATAGAGGTGTTCCTTTCACGGACTATTTTGCGGTCATTGCTATCCACCTTCGCACCCGTTGGCAACAACGCTGGTCTGACCTGCTGAATAACAAACTTCATAGGTTATAGGTTTCTGGCCTTCTTCTAGTCACCAATGTCGAGGTTGGGAGACTACTCTCTCCCATCTTCGCATCGGCCACACTTGTCTAACTCACGGGTATCTCATGGAGAGGCTCCCTGCCCCTCTCTGTGAGCATTGTCAGGTTCCAGTGTCTGTTCGACATATCTGTTGGACTGCCCCCACTATCAACGAGCACGCAGAATTTACCTCCAACGAAGTTTTCGCTCTGCGGCCCTTTCTTTACCTTCCCTTCTTGCAGATGGACCCTCCTTTAATCCTGACTCTCTCATTGACTTTTTGACAGAAACTGACTTACTACACAAACTCTGAAGATTATACCTCTAGCACCTCCCTCAGTCCCTTCTACCTCGATCTCTTGCTACCCTCCACCCCTGCACTATCCACCGTCATCTTGCACTCCATACCCTACTAATCGTCCATCTCCCTCTTACAACCCACTCTCCCTGCATCCTACAATAACCTGCAGCGCTGTATAACCCCTGTGGTTTAGCGCTTCTATTTGATTATAATAATCCAGTGGTGTGAAACTGGAGTAAAGCTGTGCCAATAAGACAGGAAAGATTTCAAGTAGACTTAAACTTTACTAAATTGGGCTACTGTATAATAATGGAGGCAAAAGTGTAAAGGCGAATTATTTTATTAACACTATAGACCTCAATATAATAAAGATGATTTATTATTAATAGTGGTCAATAGTTTGAAGCCAAGTAGTGTAGATAGTGTAATGAGTCAGTAGCAAAGCAAACACACTTAATCAAGCCAGGGAACAGGTGGGGCTTAAACCCATGGCAAGCGAGACCTAACACTCAGGTTTAGGACTTGCTTGCCGTGGGTTCAAGCCCCCACCCACTCCCTGATTTGTTTACAATCATGTTATTGCAATTTCGTGAGTCAAACACACTCAGTCATTACTACATTGATAGATTATTCAAGTTTCTATCGAGTAAGACTTGCTCACTGTATTAGTCTTTGGTGTATCATATTCTAGGATATTGCAGACATTTTTTTGTCACTATTAAAGGAAGGATATTGACAAACTGGATTAAGAAAATTGTATGAAAAATCTATGTAGAAGAGGAGCTAAATTTATTTAGCTTCTTGATTCATTAAAAACAAAGTACAGTAAATACTGTAGTTTTTGTTAAAAGTGTGAAGTTAATAATGCACCAAAAAAAAAAATCATTTGAAGAGATTAAGTGATTAAGAGCAGTTTGTTAGCAGGGAATTATTGTCATAAAAATTTTGTGACATTTTGCTTTGAATGACTTGCATACAATCTATAAAAAGACTGAATCACTGCCATAGATATTGTGCTTGATTGGTGGTAATATATTTTTGTGATACTGAGTGGAAGGTACAATACAGTACAGTCATGAGAAATATCAATTGTCACTGTTACACAATTTTAACCTAGTTTTTTTTGTAATACTTTTCTATCCTTTCCTGCCAAGTGCCTCCTCACCCTGTGGAAGTATGATGCAGTGGTTTTGCTGATGTGATTCATTACAAAATGTCTGTCATTTTGTTTTAAATAACTTACTTTTGTTTCCTTGCAGAAAAAGAATCTATGGGAGAAGAAGAAGGGTAAGTACAGTATTGGTTTTCTTTCTCTTCTGTAAAAAGTCAAACTTTTACTTTTAATTAGAACTATAGTGCCCACTCAGATGGATTTTTTTTATATAAATCTATACAATTAGGGTCATCCCCATATACACATGAGCTTATGTATTCAAACAGATAGAATCACAATAATATGTACTCATGAATTCTATAAAATCTTCAAAGAAAAAGCTTATCTCAATTGTAGAAAAAATAACTGATATGAATAGAGAAAAGGATAATGGGTAGGGATGGGCATCACTCGTAATCACACTCGGATTGACATCATTCAGAGAATTGCAGTTTCAGAAAGTGATCATTTCTCACATTACTGTTTATAGCTGGATCGTGTACTGTGGAAGATACCAAGGCATACATTACTGTATGTTTTTGAGGGGCAGACACAACTGCTCAAATTTTACATTATGGCAAATAATGCCCAAAATAAAGAGACAGTAACTAGTAAAACTGGTCAACTGTATACTATATGAAATAGGACAATCATAGGTGCTTGCAGTCTGCCATGCCACTATAAGCACTTCCAAATGATGCAAATAAAAATTCTTATGCTTTTTACTTATTTATTACATCCACTGCAGAGACATTCTGAAAATGAACACAAAAGATAGCACCTCTGCTGCTAGTCTCCTAATGAAAAATGAAACATTTTACTGACATTAAATGATGTCGCTTGCCTCTCATTCATAAATAAGAAATAACGCATTAAATATGAAACGTAGTGTGAAGTTAATCTGATTTTGTCTTGGGCAGATCTAGGTTATATTGACTGATTTCCAGAACCAGAAAGAACGTAGAATATGCTCGGAAGAGGAAAGAAATTGCTTGTGTTCATGTATTATAATAGACTGAATTCATTTTTGTGGCTGGCATAAGAGTTACAACCGTTTTTCACTACTACAGTGGACCCCCGAGTTTCGTAAAAATTTCACTCCTGAAGTCTGCTCAAGTGCCATTACCGAACGAATTTACTCCCTTAAGGAAAAATGTCACGTTGGTTAGTCTATTTCAGACCCCCAAAAATACTTTTCCACAAGCACTTACAATATTATACTTACATAAATGTACGATTTCCGGGGTTTACGAAACTCAGGGGTCCACTGTACTTGGTGTTGATATTGGGAACACCTGCCCATAATGTTTCATGAAGCACTACAGTATATTTGAATGTGTTGCATATATCAAACAAACAAAACTTGCATGGACATGTGTGTTTGTTCAGTAGATCCCAAAGAAATTTTCATTGATAAAGTTCATCTTTCTCCTAATTGATTTCTTAATTTTTTTTCCATTTTGTCTGAATCAGAAGTGTATGAGACAGTTTGCCCTATATCTGCCACCAGCCCATGCACTTGTGTAATTGTCATTTATGTTCCACTACCAAGTCATAATAAGATCCATCCATGAAGTAGCAGCAATAAATAAGCATTGAAAAAATTGCAGAGGCAACTAGGTAGGAGATACAGCCAGTGAGGTACAGACTGAAGGAACAGATCCACACAGAGGCCTAGTGATGTGTTTAAACAAACTGCTTAACTAATGCAGAACTTCCTGAGGCACTGTGTAAAGAAACTGACCAACTTAAGGAAAAAAATCAAACTAGCAAGACTCAACTTTGTTTTTGCCTTTGTTGAGATGGGTGTAGAGTACATATATTGAGTGCAGTGTACCACCCTTTGAGAGGGGAAAATACATACAGGAGGCCTAAAAAATGCATATACAGTCCACACATTACTTACCTTAAAATATTTTCATCCTTAACTTATAGTGAGTTGTTAATATATTTATTATAGTAAGTGAATAAAGGAAGAATGGGTATAATTGAAAGCCACTGCATTAATGAAGCGCTGTAAAGCGGGGCCTGCTTGTACTCTTTCGTGGCCATTATTGTTTTCAGTGACACGTTGTCTCATAGCCACACACTCCCTGTGTATACTACAGTACATTTGTATCTTCTCTCCCATATCCCTTTGTTAGATATCAATATCAATCTTGTTTTTTGTACTGTTGTACAGTTCACTGTCTTCATGCTTATATTTGTTCTCTTAATGTATCACAATATTAGAGTTCTTAATGACAGTGTTTGTTGCAACTATGTTATGTAATTATGTATATTTTCCAGAAACTTGATTAATGTAAGGTTGCCTAGTTTTCTTTGTTTATATTTATTTTTATTATGTCACTTCAGCTGGCTTAGATGATGGAAGTAAACCTGGTATGGATTCAGCCCCTCCTGGTCCGCCTGGTCCATCTGCCCCACCTGGTCCACCCACCCTAACTGGTCCACCTAACCTATCTGGCCCATCCGGCCCACCTGGTCCACCCGGTCCACCTGGCACATGTGGCCCACCTGGGCCACCTGGCACTTGCGGCCCACCTGGTACTTGCGGCCCACCTGGCCCACTTGGTGGGGATTCATTACGTCCACCTCCTGGACGTCTCTTACCACCAGGTGTCTTCAGGTATTGTCAGAAAATAAGATTACCATTGGTAGAACTAAAAGTTAAATAACACATATTTCTCTCCAAACTTTTACTTAATGTAATTACTACACATTTTGCCTAGAGCTAAGAATAGTGTTTGAATTGTTTATTACTGAATTTTCTCATTGTTGCTGATTGATCATATGAAATAATGCAATGTAGATTTCTTAGTTACACAAAGATATAAAATGGTTGAGCAGTGGATCTAGAAAGTCAGAAGCAAATGCTCAGAAAGAGAGTTAAAATCAAGAGGATTATGTAATGAATAAATAAATAAAAATATATTTAAATTTTCAAGATTAGTTCAGGGATTTAAAATGTTTATTAAATAAAATAAAAAAATAACATGTATTAGAGAGAACTAAATTTGTTTTCCCAAGGGTGTCTTAGCCCAGAAGACACTGAGATCATATATATTAAAAAGTAGGTGTTTAACCCTTAACCTGTCCACACGTAGATCTACGTTCACTCGCGCATTGCTCCGAATATTTTGAAAAAAAAAAATAGTTTTTTTTTTTTTAAATGAAGAGCGCATTTTTATAAACAGGATAGGCTAAAAAAAAATTTAGGGCCAGTACTTACCGAGATATAAGCCCGACAAGTTGGTGCTGGATGCTCACCTGACGGCAACAACAAGTCCTGCCGCTTGCAGAAGTAATGCCGATATACTTTTTTTTCTAGTTTTTATTTTAATTTATACAATTTTTATGTTCTGGTAATTACAATTTATAATAGTTCTTGTGATTTCACAGCCAATCTTTATTCTAACACTAATATTAGGTACTGAAATAGTACTCAAATAGTCACAATGACACCAACAGGTGAACAATTTCACCTGCCTTGGTCATTTACTCTTGTCTATAAATATATACAAAGTATTTATAGGTCCCAGCAATGTTTTAGACATCCTGGAGTATATATGAAACTCCTTGAAGAATGGTGTTATGACAATTGTCAGATAACTACTGATAAGGCAGTGACATTGATGAATGAATGTGTGCAAGGAACCCTTGCTTTGTTTTCACTGTCTGTATCTGTCTATCTATCTGTCTGTCTATCTATCTGTTTATCTATCTGTCTATCTGTGTTTCTATCTATCTGTCTAGCTCGGCTTATCTGTCTTTGTTTGCCTGCCTATGTGTGCCTGGAGTATAATATGAAACTCCTTGACGAATGGTGTTATGACAAGTGTCAGATAACACTGACAGCCCAATGATATTGATGAATGAATGTGCCCAGGGAACCCTCGCTTTGTTTTCACTGTCTATCTGTCTGTGTCTCTGTCAAGCTCTGCTTATCTGTCTTTCTGTCTGCCTGTGTGTGCCTGGAGTATATGAAACTCCTTGAAGAATGGTGTTATGACAAGTGTCAGATAACACTGACAGCCCAATGACATTTGATGAATGGGAGCAGGGAACCCTCTCCTTGTTTCCACTGTCTATCTGTCTGTCTATCTCTGCTTATCTGTCTTTCCGTCTGCCTGTGTGTGTGTCTTTCCATCTGCCTGTGTGTGTGTGTGTGTCTTTCCGTCTGCTTGTCTCAGTCTGAGTGCGGCTCGTAAGCGAACAGGTATTATACGCGATGCAGAAGTGACAATGCGTATTACTTGCCAGTCATGCGTATTATGTCTTATATCTACAAGCATTGTATAGGATTTTGCCTGGAATTTTTGGGTTATCCTAGGTAATTTACACTATGTATAATAACTGTACTTATGTATACATGTGAAAGAGAGAGAGAGAGAGAGAGAGATATTACAGATATATATAGATAGACAGAGATATAGACAGATATAGACACAGAGACAGCCAAAGCCAGCCTGCCGAATATATAAGAACATAAAAAAGAAGGAACACTGCAGAAGGCCTACTGGCCCATGCAAGGCAGGTCCATGTCACCCCAGCTTAGACCAATGACCCACCTAGTCAGGTCACATCCTCTGAAGGAAGGAGCACAGCATCAGACCTAGTAGCACAAGCTAGTCAGGTCCAACTCACACCCACCCACAGCCACTCATGTATTTATCGAACCTATTTTTACTTTCCTCTTATAAGGGGAGTGTTAATGCGACATGACATCAGTGAATCCCTGGTGTTTGCCACACTATTTGCTCTAGTTGGCACTCAATTGAACTGGTGCTCCCACAAGGTACTAAGTGGTCCCAGATTTTTTTAATACTAAACACACTGAGGGAGCAGACCCATTCTCTCATGTCTAGGCGACTCAGGCCTATTGCACTAAATTTGAAGGAATGAAAAATAAAACGTAGATCTACGTTCGGAGCAGTACGCGTACAAACGTACAGTGGACCCTCGGTTAACGAATACCCCGGAAATCGTACAATTATGTAAGTATAATTTTTTAATTGCATGTGGAAGTGTATTTTTGGGGGTCTGAAATAGACTAACCTACGTGACATTATTTCTTAAGGACGTAAATTCGTTCGGTAATGGCACTTGAGCAGGCTTCTGGGATGAATTTTTTTCGTTAACCGAGGGTCCACTGTATATCTACGTTTGGACAGTTAAAGGGTTAATAGTGGCAAACTCTACTAATACCCAGTGAATGGTGAACTCAGCAACAATTGGCAATGACTTTTCTTGTATCCAAGAGTTTTTTTTTTTTAAACACATTGGCCGTCTCCTACCAAGGTAGGGTGACCCAATAAAGAAGAAACACTTTCACCATCATTCATTCAGTCGGTCTTGTTAGAAGCATGCTGATGTTACAGCTCAGATAACCTGAACTGCAACATTCCCACCTCTCCTTTAGAGTTTAGACACTGTACTTCCCACATCCAGGACTCATTTCTGGCTAACGTGTTTCTCTGAATCTCTTCATAAATGTTACCTTACTCAAACCCCAACAGCACATCAAATCACAAATAAAATCTTTCCTAAACTCCTATCTAGCATGATCACAATCCTGTTGGATATCCAAGCCTTTAGCACTCAAAACATCCCTTACCCTTCCTTGCAGCACTTCCAGGGATGACTCCTACCCTTAAGTCCCTCTACCCTAGTTTTATGTCCAGATCACCTCATTAACCCTCCTCCCTCTCCACCCTTTAATACTTTTGGTAACCCCACACCTATTAATCTCCAAGCTTTGAATTCTGTGCATAACATTTACACCACACATTGCCCTCAAACATGACGTTTTCACTACATCCATCCTCCCCCTCAATACTATTAAAGCCCATGTTTCATACCCATATAGCAGTGTTGTACCACTGTATTCTGGTACATCCTCTTTTTTGCCTCCATAGATAAGAGTTTTATTGACAAGATTACATGCTGTGTTATTAGGCTCAAATACATATTGTAAATGGTATACATTATAGACAGTTGATGTTTCTTCGGTCAGCTGTAATGAGTAGCATTGCCAAAAGTCAGAATTATATCCATGGTTAATTCTTATGCTATACATATGCACAAATCAGCTGTGTTAATGTTGCAGTTTTATAACTGTAGTGTAAACCACCCCTCTGGCAAGACAGTGATGGAGTGAATGATGATGAAAGTTTTTCATTTTTCGGGCCACCCTGCCTTGGTGGGAATCGGCCGATGTGTTAATAAAATAAATAATTTTTATATTATGAAAGATTAAATATAATTTGTTCCCAGATTTGCATTTAACCCTTAAACAGTCCAAACGTATATATACGTTAGTACTGCTACTGCCCCAAACGTATATTTACGTTTTATTTTTCCTGCCTCCAAATTTGGCACGATTGGCCTGAACTGCCTGGTCAGCATAGAATGAGTCTTAACACTTGGTGTTTGCCATACTAAAAAAATCTGGGACCACTTAGTACCTTGTGGGAGCACCAGTTAAATTGAGCGCCAGCTAGAGCAAACAGCGTGGCAAACACCAAGGATTCACTGATGTCATGTCATATTAACACTCCCCTTTTAAGTGGAAAGTTATGTCGGCAGGCTGGCTGGCTGCCTGCCTGGCCACCTGGCTGGCCAGCAGCTGGTTGGCCATCTGGCTGGCCAGCAGCTGGTTGGCCACCTGGAAGGCCAGCAGCTGGCTTGCCAGCTAGGTACCTGATTCGCTGTCTATCTCCGTCTGTCTGTCTGTGTCTATCTGTCTCTTTGTCTCTATCTGTCTCTATCTCACAGGAACACATACGTAAATACAATTATACATAGTGTAAATTACCTAGGATAACTCAAAAAATCAAGACAAAGTGATATAATGTGCTTGTGATCTGCGTAATACCAGTTGGTTCATGAGCTACTCTGAGACAAGCAGACAGAAAGGAGATGACACACAGGCAGACAGAAAGACAAACACACAGACAGACAGATACAGACACACAGACAGACAGGTTTGCGTAACAAATAAAGGGAAGCAGTGTAAGCTCATCAAATGTCATCACTGTAATTACTGGACTGATTAGAAAAGATAAGACTACCCTCACCCCTCATCAAATGTCACCAGTCATCATTAGTGGAGATAAGATGAGATAAGGCAGTGACACATCTTACATAATGATTCAAGGTAACTTTTTTATTATTATTATTTTTATTATGCACTATCATCATTATTATTATTATGCACTATATTATTATTTTTATGCACTATATTATTATTTTTATGCACTATCATTATTATTATTATTTGAGTACAATTTCAGTACCTAATATTAGTGTCAGAACAAAGATTGGCTATGAAATCACAAGAACTACTATAAATTGTAATTATCAGAACATAAAAATTATATAAAATAATAAAAAAAAAAGAGAAAAAAAGAGTATCGGCAACAATTCTGCAAGTGGCAGGACTCCTGTTGCTGTCAGGTGAGCATCCAGTGCCAACTTCTCCGCCTCATATCTCGGTAAGTACTGACCCTAAAAATTTTTTTTTATCCTATAACACTTAAAAAATGTCCTTTATTTCTATAAAAAAAAAAAAAATTCAAAATATTCGGGGCACTGGACGAGCGAACGTATATATATGTTTGGACCGTTTAAGGGTTAAAGTACAGTGGACCCTTGGTTTTCGTTCACCTCCAAACTCGAACAATTTTGTAAATGTATTTTTGTAAGAGCTTTTGTAAGTGTATTTTTGGGGTTCTGAAACGACTAATCTAATTTACATTTGTCCTTATGGGAACAAATTTGTTTGGTAATGGCTCTCAAACAGCATTCTGGAATGAATTTTCAACGAAAACCGAGGGTCCACTGTATTGAATTGCTTTAAAGTGGATATTAAAATTTTAATGTTATTAGCTCTAGGGTTTTCCCTGAACTTAATTATTTAATGGTATACGTATACAGGTTTATGTATTTATCTTAGCAGAGACGATGATAATGCAAGGGATCACCAGGATCATCCAGATCACGACTTCTCTGGACGTGATGGAAGAATGGATCAATATGAACAAAGTGAGATGTGTTCTTTTATACAAATGGAACTTCAGTGTCTTAGATCCTTATTTCTTAGTCATTTAATCTAAATTTCAGCTAGAGTAAGATTCTAGATAAGCAATGATGCTCTTTACAACATTTTGCTAAGGAAATTCATCAAATTGTGTCTTTTAGTTTATATTTTTGTATTGAAATGAATCACACTTTTGACTGTATGCAAATATATGATGAAATATAAAGTAGTAATAAAATTTTGTCTTAATTTATAAAACAAAATTGGCGTGTGTTTGCATAGTTGCATCAGAAATTATTTCACAATGTTAAATATTAAAATATATTAATGTACTATGTAAAGTAATAGATCTAGGTAGTAGGTTGGTAGACAGCAACCGCCCAGGGAGGTACTACCTTCCTGCCAAGTGAGTGTAAAATGAAAGCCTGTAATTGTTTTACATGATAGTAGGATTGCTGGTGTCTTTTTTCTGTCTCATAAACATGCAAGATTTCAGGTACATCTTGCTACTTCTACTTACACTTAGGTCACACTACACATTCATGTACAAGCATATATATACACACCCCTCTGGGTTTTCTTCTATTTTCTTACTAGTTCTTGTTCTTATTTTCTCTTATCTCCATGGGGAAGTGGAACAGAATTCTTCCTCTGTAAGCCATGCGTGTCGTAAGAGGCGACTAAAATGCCGGGAGCAAGGGGCTAGTAACCCCTTCTCCTGTATATATTACTAAATGTAAAAGGGGAAACTTTCGTTTTTCATTTTGGGCCACCCTGCTTCGGTGGGAAACGGCCAACATGTTGAAAGAAAAAGTAAAGTAATAGAATGGTAAACAACAAACATGCAGAGGAGTGTAAAATACCTGTTAAACATTTTGCACTCTGCCAGGATTACTGGTCTTTTTCTTCTATTTCAAGAACACACAAGATAGCAGTTAAATATTACAAGTATATCTATTAAACTTCAGTATACATTTAGCATCATTTTTTTTATATTTCATAATACACATAGTTTATAATTGTGTAATATGTCCTGTTCAGTTTAGGAGGCCTGGTCTCAGACAGTTTAGGGAGCCTGGTCTCAGACAGTTTAGGGAGCCTGGTCTCAGACAGTTTAGGAGGCCTGGTCTCAGACAGTTTAGGAGGCCTGGTCTCAGACAGTTTAGGGGGCCTGGTCTCAGACAGTTTAGGGAACACTGATTTCCAAAACTGTGCTAGAAAATATTAACAGATAATGCTGTTAGAAATGAAAATTTTATTTTAATGTGATCAAAATATAATCCCCAAATTTCCTGTCATTTTTTTTTAACACACTGGCTGTCTTCAGCCGTGGCAGGGTGACCCGAAAAAGAAGAAACAAAATTTTTCTTCATTTTACATTTAGTAATTTATACAGAAGGGAAGGGATTACTAGCCCTTTGCTTCCAGCATTTTAATCACCACTTATGACAGTGACACCCATGGCAGTATAGTTGGTACCAAGGTAATACTACATTATATTGCTGCATTTTACTAAAGGGACTGCTACATGACTTATAATTTGAAAACCCAACCATAGGATTTTTCTTGAAAATGTACACACTGGATTTCAATCCCCAAATATCTCTTGGAAGTCCTTATGAATATCATTATTAACCCTTTGGGGGTCGGTGCCGTACTAGTACGTTTTACGAGCAGGGGTTGGTGCCGTACTAGTACGCCCCAAATTCTAGCGGCCTCAATTTAAGCAGAAAACGTCTGGTAGGCATACATATGAAAGAATGGGTCTGTGTGGTCAGTGTGCGCAGTATAAAAAAAATCCTGCAGTACACACTGCATAATGAGAGAAAAAAAACTGACCGTTTTTTTCGATTAAAACAGCGATTTTGCAGTCGATTTTTGTATGGTATTTATTGATGTATTCTCGTTTTCGTGGTCTCATTTGATAGAATGGAAGATATATTACAGAAATAGAGATGATTTTGATTGGTATGACAATGACAAGTACCTTGAAATTGAGCTCAAAGTAGCAAAAATGTTCGATTTTTGACGATGTTCAAGAGTAAACAAATCACACCATGCCTCCAATACACATCAACTGGCGAGTCTTATATTCATGCACAAGTGCTCTGATATTATTTATACCATTTTTACAATGATGCAGTTGTATACATAACAGTAAATCTTCTATTTTTTGTGAGAATAAAAATTCAAAATGAAAAGCAAAAGTAATGGAACAGGAGCCTGGAGATGTGACTAATGAACAGAGAACATGTTATTTTAGTGCCAGGAATGTCTGCCTTGTTTACTCTGGACCCTATTTTGAAATTGGCATCTTTGAAATTTGTGTGAAATTGGAAAATTGCCATTTTCTGTAAACTATTTTGGGTAGATGAAATTGGTAAATAGGCGGTTTCTTGTACTCAATCGATAGAAGAAATGGAGTTCTAGCGAAATAGCTATAATTTTAGGAGACTGAAACATTGGAATTTGTCGAAAATAGGGCTCAAAGTGGGCAAAATTGCCGATGCGTAAGTGTCATGGCTACCGCTAATTTCGCGAAAGCATAATTCCGTTAGTTTTCGATCAAATTTCATAATTTTGGTGGCGTTATGATCGGAAAAAGATTCTCTATCATTTCATAAGAAAAAATTAATTTTTTTTTTTTTCCAAAATTTTTCGACCCCAGGAACACTTTCCTGAGAAGGCCTGTCGACCCCCAAAGGGTTAATGAAGCAAGAGCAATACAGTACATACAGAATGTGGCTTCTGAAATAAAATAAGCTCTTATCTAAAATCTTCTTCTTTCAACAAATCGACCACTTCCCAGCAAGGCGGGGTGGCCCAAAGAGAAAAACAAAAGTTTCTCTTTTTAACTTTAGTAATGTATACAGGAGAAGGGGTTACTAGCCCCTTGCTCCCGGCATTTTAGTCAACTCTTACGACACGCATGGCTTATGGAGGAAGAATTCTGTTCCACTTCCCCATGGAGATAAGAGGAAATAAGAACAAGAACTAGTAAGAAAATAGAAGAAAACCCAGAGGGGTGTGTGTGTATATATGCTTGTATATGAATGTGTAGTGTGACCTAAGGGTAAGTAGAAGTAACAAGACATACCTGAAATCTTGCATGTTTATGAGACAGAAAGGACACCAGCAATCCTACCATCATGTAAAACACTTACAGGCTTTTGTTTTACACTCGCTTGACAGGACGGTAGTACCTCCCTGGGCAGTTGCTGTCTACCAACCTACTACCTATCTTATCTGAAATGTAATATATTATGTGGATAGTACTTAGTTTCTGGATTTGCAGAGACATTTAGAAATCCATGGTGAGCCATTTAAAACGTAGACTGAATCCTTAATGAATTGTCTCTCACCGAGGCAGGGTAACCTACAAAAGAAACACTTTCACCATCATTCATACTATCACTGTCTTTCCAGAGGCACGTAAATATGACAATTCAGATGTCCCTCCAAACAGCAAATATCCCCACCCCTGTTGATGTGATTATAATTTGTTTGCTTGCTATCCACATTCTCTGTTTATACTGTATATGCGAGACAGCCTCTTTTTCAGTAACATCATTTATGCAAGGTTATGTAGATTTGTAGGAAAGCAACACTCAGTGAAAACCGTTAATCTATACTGACATTACTATTGTTTCAGAAGGATACGGCAGGAGAGACGTCATGTCAAGGTTAGTTAAATAATAAAGATTTTATTTCTTTGCAAAGGTTACAGTGTGTAATTACAATTTTGTTTTTTTAAGTACAATGAAACCCACTGTCATGCCTATATGTGGTTATTGGGGTCAAAGCACAGCTCTTGGCCCTGCCTCTTTTTTACTGTCAACTGGTTTTATAGGTTCCTATTCTCATAGGCCTTATCATAACAGTAGTAATGGAAATTACTGGATTTACCTCTACCACTTCTTCATTTAGATCTTTCCTCTCAATCTCCTCCTTATAATACATTTACAATCCACTGTATTAAGTTTAATTGGAATGAGCTGCCGTCTCAGCAGACTTTTGCTGCTTATTATCTATGAAGTGTATACATAAAATTTAAGTGTTGTTAGTGGCATTGATTACTAACCTCTGCTGACATAAGTTGTATCTCAGAATTTTTATGGCCTTCTCCAGGGCCATATTGCTGATGAAAATGTATATTATTAATCAATTATTTGGGCTTTTCACTCTCCTATAAAGCATACTGATTGTCTGATCATGTTTTCAACATTGACTAGCATTTTCGGTGCGAGTGAGAGGCTGAAACAAGAAAAAATTTGGTACTGTACTGGTACCTAAAGCAAAATGGGAAGTAGAAAGGAGTCAGACTATGAGCAGTCTGAAAGGACTTAATGAGAGAACATTTGAGGGAAAGGGAGAGGGAGCTACTGGAAAGTAGTATAGAATTTCTTATTACCCGGAGTATACCTGGAGGATTTTCTGGGGGTCAACGCCCTTGCTGCCTTGTCTGTGACCAGGCCTCGCAGTGGATCAGGGCCTGATCAACCAGGCTGTTACTGCTGACCGCACACAATCTACCGAATGAACCACAACACGGATGGTCACGTACTGACTTAAGGAATAATAATGTAAACAAAAGACCATTATTTTTTTCCTTTACATACAGGTTTACATTTAATGCTTCTGAAGAAGAAGAATATTTAAACATGAAATTTACCACCATTTTAAGTAGGAATTGATGTGTATATTTTGGTATTTTGGGGATTTTCTTTTTGGGTCACCCTGCCTTGGTGGGAGACTGCCGACTTAAAAAAAAATTGGTAAATAATGGATAATGATAGCGAGATGTTAGAGTTTATGTATGGTTTCACCCTTAAACGGTTCAAACGTATATATACGTTAGTACTGCTACTGCCCCAAACGTATATTTACGTTTTATTTTTCGTGCCTCCAAATTTGGTACGATTGGCCTGAATTGTCTGGTCACCATAGAATGGGTCTTAACACTCGGAGTGTGCCATATTAAAAAAATCTGGGACCACTTAGTACCTTGTGGGAGCACCAGTTAAATTGAGCGCCAGCTAGAGCAAACAGCGCAGCAAACACCAAGGATTCACTGATGTCATGTCATATTAACACTTCCCTTTTAAGTGGAAAGTGATGTTGGCAGGCTGGCCAGCCAACTGGCTGGTTGCCTGCCTGGCCACCTGGCTGGCTGCCTGCCTGGCCACCTGGCTGGCTGCCTGCCTGGCCACCTGGCTGGTCAGCTGGGTACCTGATTGGCTGTCTATCTCTGTCTGTATCTATCTGTCTCTATCTCACAGGAACACATACGTAAATACAATTATACATAGTGTAAATTACCTAGGATAACTCAAAAAAATCAAGACAAAGTGATATAATGTGCTTGTGATCTGCGTAATACCAGTTGGTTCATGAGCTACTCTCTGAGACAAGGAGACAGAAAGGAGATGACACTCAGGCAGACAAAGACAGAAAGAAAGACAGACACACAGACAGACAGAAAGACACACAGACAGACAGACAGATACAGACAAACAGGTTTGCGTAAAAAATAAAGGGAAGCAGTGTAACCTCATCAAATGTCATCACTGTAATTACTGGACTGATTAGAAAAGATAAGACTACCCTCACCCCTCATCACATGTCACCAGTCATCATTAGTGGAGATCAGATGAGATAAGACAGTGACACACATCTTACATAATGCTTCAAGGGAACTTTATTATTATTATTATTATTATGCACTATTATTATTATTAATATTATTATTATGCACTATCATTATTATTATTATTATTTTTATGCACTATCATTATTATTATTATTTGAGTACAATTTCAGTACCTAATATTAGTGTCAGAACAAAGATTGGCTATGAAATCACAAGAACTTCTATAAATTGTAATTATCAGAACATAAAAATTATATAAAATAATAAAAAAAAGGAGAGAAAAAAGGTATATCGGCAAAAATTCTGCAAGCGGCAGGACTCATGTTGCTGTCAGGTGAGCATCCACTGCCAACTTCTCCGCCTCATATCTCGGTAAGTACTGACCCTAAATTTGTTTTTTATCCTATAACACTTTAAAAAATGTGCTCTTTATTTCTATATAATTTTTTTTTTTTTTTTTTCAAAATATTCAGGGCACTGGGCGAGCGAATGTATATATACGTTTGGACCGTTTAAGGGTTAATAAATGAAGTGTTTAAAGTGTCATACACTATAGAGTAGTTGGTCAAACAAGTTGAACTGCCCTTAAAATAGATCTCAAAATTTTTATTTATGCCTTGATATAAATATTTTTTGTGAATTGACTCTGAAGGATGGATGGTGATGTTGCAGTTCAGAAGATCATTCAAATTGTGATGTTCAAATACTTTGAAACATCAGAGTGTAGTGGATACTTGTCAGTGAAATGACAGAACCTCCCACAATACCAACCACTGTGTAAGAAGAGACTGTATATTTCAATCTTTGTCTAAGATCTTCAGAAGATCAGGAAAATAAAAAGTCTTGGTTTATATTATGAGCAAATCTACAGGTCACATGTACATGTTGAGGGTGAGAGGGAGCCACTAAAATTAATCAGTCAGTGGGTAGAGTATATGAACACCAAATAGATTAACTTCCATGCACATGCTATTGTGCGAGATGTAATTATGAGATGCTCTTTGTATATGTTTTGCATCCCCTGGGACAGTGGAATTGGCTGAAAATAAGACTCAGAATGGGCAAAATCACTGATGCGTAAATATTGCCGACACCGCTAACTTTGCGAGAGCATAATTCCATAAGTTTTCATCAAATTTAATACTTATGGTTTCATTACCTTCAGAAAAAAGATTCTCTTATCATTTCACAGGAAAAAATATTATTATTTTTTTAACCTGTAAACGGTCCACACGTATATATACGTTAGGACTGCTACTGCCCCAAACGTATATTTACGTTTTATTTTTCCTGCCTCCAAATTTGGCACGATTGGCCTGAGATGTCTGGTCAGCATAGAATGGGTCTTAGCCCTTGGTGTGCGCTGCATTAAAAAATTCTGGGACCACTTAGTACGTTGTGGGAGCACCAGTTCAGTTAAGCGCCAGCTAGAGCAAACCGCACGGCAAACACATGGGATTCACTGATGTCATGTAGTATTAACTCTCCCATTTTAAGTGGAAAGTGATGTTGACCCCGGGTTTAGTGGCTCTGAGGTGGATATGGCCATAAGTGGTCAAGGAAATATCAAAAACCTTGATAATAACCCATGTGCAACATTTGTGCAACATCCTTTTAGAATGTCTTGCAACCTATGCCTGTCTATCTGTCTCTGTATATCTCTGTCTCACAGGTACACAAATACAATTATACAGTGGACCCTCAAAAATAGGCTCCCTTGAATATAGGCAAATTTGAAAATAGGCCACTTTTTCCGGCAAAATATTGGCTTAAAAATAGGTGGTCGTCTGAAACGCGTTCGCGTGGCCTTCCAGCCGCCTGGGCACATAAACACCACATTGAACGTCAGTGTGCCATTGTTTACCAGCGAGTGACCGCCACCCACGCATTCATACCGTACATTTTGTCATTATTCCATTGTTTTTAGTGCTTGCAACTGCTAAATAAGCCACCATGGGCCCAAAGAAAGCTCCTAGTGCCAGCCCTGTGGTAAAGAGTGTAGCAGGGAGTGTAGCAGGGATGCAGGGAGTGTAGCAGGGATGCAGGGAGTGTAGCAGGGATGCAGGGAGTGTAGCAGGGATGCAGGGAGTGTAGCAAGGATGTAGGGAGTGTAGCAGGGATGCAGGGAGTGTAGCAGGAAGGCAAGGACTTGGTACCTGATATGTTAATGGAAGGGGATTCCCCTTCCAAACACTAGCAATACCTCCTTCCTTTCCCCTCCTTCCTTCTTCCACACATCAACAACTCTTCAATAAAGGTAAGTGTCAATTTATTACTGTTTAATACTATATATCTCATTGTTTTCTGTGTAGATAAATGTACATTTCATGTAAAAAAAAAATATTTTTTAAATACTTTTGGGTGTCTGGAACGGATTAATTTTATTTACATTATTTCTTATGGGGAAAATGGTTTTGAAAGTCGTCCATTTTGAAAATAGGCGGACTCTCAGGAACGGATTATGGACGATTTTCAAGGGCCCACTGTGCATAGTGTAAATTTCCTATGATAACCCAAAATATCCAGACAAAGTGCTTGTAGATATAATGTGTAAACATGACTGGCAAATACGTATTTACACTTGCTCAGGAACCAGACATGTTGGTTCAGGAGTGGATCTCTCTGAGACGGGAGAGCTAGTTGCTAGACAGACAGATAGACAGAGAGCTTGACAGACAGGCAGATAGACAGAGAGCTTGACAGACAGGCAGATACAGAGAGCTTGACAGACAGAGAGCTGTGACAGATAGACAGAGCTTGACAGATAGACAGAGCTTGACAGACAGACAGAGAGCTAGCTTGACAGACAGACAGATAGAGAGCTTGTCAGACAGACTGATAGACAGAGCTTGAAAGACACAGATAGATAGAGTTTGACAGACAGATATGGCTGTGTAACAGTGAAAACAGAGGAGGATGGTCGTCAAATGTCACCCCTTATCTTATCTTATCACTGCACCCTCGCGTACGCTCACCAATTATCTTATCACTGTCAGCAGTGGACTGACTTCTTTTACATCATGCTTCAAGGGAAGTTATTATTCTTATTTTTATTTTCATTATTCTTATTATTATTCCTATTATTATTATTATTATTATTATACACTCCCACGTATCCAAAACATTGCTGGAACCTATAAATACTTTGTATATATTCCTAGACATTAGTAAATGACCAAAGCAGGTGTAAATGTCCACCTGTCAGTGTGTTTGTGACAATTTGAGTAGAATTTCAGTACCTAATATTAGTCTTAGAACAAAGAACTACTATAAATTGTAATTATCAGAACATAAAAATTAAATAAAATAATATAAAAACGAGAAAAAAAGGTATATCGGCAACACTTCTGCAAGCGACAGGACTCTATGTTGCCGTAAGGTGAGCATTCAGTGCCAACTTCTAGGTCTCATATTTTGGTAAGTACTGAGCCTAAATATTTTTTTTTATGCTATTACACTTAGAAAAATGTGCTCTTTATTTCTATAAAAAAACTATTTTTTTTTTTTTTTTTTTCAAAATATTCGGGGCACTGGGGTAGTAAACGTATATATACATTTGGACCGTTTACGGGTTAAATTCTCCGACCCTGAAAAGGTTAACAGTTGCATATATTATTACACAGGTATATGATATTTCTTATTGTTATAATTATATAATTAAGCATGGTTTATGTTTTAGGAATGATGTGCCTACCAACCCATTTGGCCTTGACTTCTCCAAACCTCCTCCAATATCTATACAACCCCAAGAAAAAGTCTCGGCAAAGTCAACAGGATCACTCCTTAAAAGATTGGTATGTTGTAAGTTATAGATGTATACACATTTCATGCCAGAGTGCTTTTTGTTCACATACTTGCCATCTCCTGTTAAGGTAGAGTGACCCAAAAATGGAAACCACATTAACCATTATTCATTCAGTTCTTGGTTTGCCAGAAGTTTGTAGATGTTATCATTCAAATTACCTGCCAAACATCAACATCACCACTCCTTCATAGTTCATACACTGTACTTCCCATCTCCAGCATTCAAATCTGACTAAGAGGTTTCCTGAATTCCTTCATAAATGTTACCTTGCTCAGATTCCAACAGCACCTTAAACCCTAAAATCCAGGTCTCCATTCATTATCCTCTATCACACACATGTCTGCTGAATGCTCAAGCCACTGTACTTAAAACCACCTCTTACTCTTCCTCCACACCTTGGGATAACCCCCACCCTGCGTTTTTTCCACCCAGGATTTTTTGTAAATAACGAAAAATATGGAATGTAGGTGAGTAATAGTTTGGTTGCTGGTATTCAGTTGTACCACATACCCTTCATCAAACCCATAAGTAAATCTCTGGTGAAGTCAGGTCAGACAAACTTAGCAGAAATGCTTTACATTTTTATTTTGCAGTTTGGAGGGGCATTTGAACTGTAGTATTAGCTTGTCTGGCAAGACAGTGATAGAGTGAATGATTGTGAAAGTGTTTGTTCTTTTTTGGGTGACCCTACCTCAGTGGGAGATGGCTGGTGTGGTGAAAATACGTAGTGTTAGGGAATACAGTGGTCCTTCGGTTTTCGTGTTTAATCCATTCCAGAGGGATCGACTAAAACTGAAATCAACGAAAACTGAAGCCATTTTCCCCCATAAGAAATAATGTAAATTCAATTAATCCGTTTCAGACACCCAGGAGTATTAACAAAAAATAATTTTTTAGAGATTAAATATAGATTTACATACAGAAAAGAATAACAAATAAATATAAAGCACTAATAACATGTATAAATGAACATTTAACATCACACTTACTTTTATTGGCAACTCTTGTTGGTGTATGGAAGATGGAGAGGAGGAGAGAGGGAGGCGAGTTTATTGTTGGGAGGCAGGACAAAATGCTTCAATTTGACACTAATATCAGCTCTACGGCTTATTTATCTATCACAATTCATCTAATATGACATATTAAACAATATAAATAACATAAAAACCTGATATACACTCTAGAATGAATAAAATATGTGTCACTGCGAATGTGGTGGCGGACATACTCGGTCCAGCTATGAAAACATCTTCCTATTCTTTCCTCCTTCAGATGCATTAGTATAAGAGAAAACGGAGTTTGTAATGCTAACTGCATTAGATCACTTCTTTCCAGTCGCTTCAAGGAGTGAACAGAAATCATTCCTGTCCAGGCTGGCTGGTAACAGCAGCAACAACAACAACTGGTTTGTTTACAAACTCCCGAACCTTCTACACTCTCATTCTCTCTCGTTTATTCATTTAATCTTGTTTACTCACCTCTCACTCTACATTAAGACTGCCTCTTACCTCCACTGCCTCTCACCACCACTGCCTCTCACTACCACTGCCTCTCACCACCACTGCCTCTCACCACCACTGCCTCTCACCATCACTGCCTCTCACCACCACTGCCTCTCACCACTTTGCTACTATTTCTTTCTTTAATTCTATGGTGTTCCTCACTTTCTTTACCAAAGGACTGACACTAGGAGCTTTCTTTGGGCCCGTGGTGGCTTATTTAGCAGTCACACAATAATCAAGGGCCAAAAACAATGGATTGTTAAGAAATGTTTTGTATGAACTCGCAGGATAATGTTCACTCAACCAGAAACAGTGCTACACTGCCTGAGAATGTGCGTGGGAGGTGGGCTTGCGGGCTTTGTATGTGCGCTGGGCACTGGACAGGGTTCCGTACCATGAACGAAAACGGAGGGAATCACACAAAAACAGAGGTAAATTTTCCCCGAAAAAACTGCACGAAAATGGAAACACACGAAAACAGAGATACACGAAAACGGAGGGACCACTGTACTGTATTCATATATGGTAAAACATGCTAAGGACTGTGTATGAGAATTTGTTGAGTAACTTGATCTAGCATCAAAACATTTAAGAAGTGTATAGTTCATCTTATCTCACATCACACAGGATTAAAATGCTTCACTAAATTCCTTTCAGTTGTTGTTTTTTATGCTGCTTGTACGTAAATGTTATTTTGAATTTGACTCAAGAAGCATTTTATAATTTTTTTCCCAGGCTGAGAATACTGTGAAGGATGATGATGATGCAAACTTAGCCACAGAGGTCGTTACTCTTCTCTTGAAATCTCTCAAAGAATACCACGAGAAAAAGAAATCTGTAAACACTGTACATGTAAGTATGAATATAATTGTTCAGGGTATGTATGTATGTTTGATTATGTATGAGTGAGGTGAAAGTGTTGAATGATGATGAAAGTATTTTCTTTTTTTGGGGGGATTTTCTTTCTTTTTGGGTCACCCTGCCTCGGTAGGAGACGGCCGACTTGTTGAAAAAAAAATGTATGTTTTCCATTATAGTTACGTATATTGATAAATTTCCTGTCATAATTCGAAAGTTGGCATTGTGTCATTGGCTATTACAAACTGCTTATAGAATTTTGACCAAGCAAATACATTTAGCATTTTAATTTACTGAAAGTAATTCACTCTTAAGATATAGTAAAGCAATGGCTGGTAGAGGTTCCACATTCATAAAATTTGTAGCTTATACGCTGCTTGTTTTTCTCCAAGTAAATTACTTACTGTATAAAGAAAATTTTTCATTCTTTTTGTCTATATCAGAATCAGTAATAGCCTTTTTATTTTGTCTATTTCTGTTTACTGTGTGTACTATCTGCTGTGTATGCAGTGTGTATATTATTTAAAAATATTAACTTTTCCACAGCTGATTTCCGAGGCTCAGATTAAATTCAACATTGTAATGGAGCTTGAGAAAGCAGCGCAGCTAGGAAGAGCAAACTCTAATAAGGGCCAAGAAAAGAGTGAACCTGAACAGGCTCAAACTAATCCAACAAACAACAATGCACAGAAGGAGCCAACGCAGAGTTTGACAGTACAAAACTTTGACCCCATAGGACAAAGTTACACTACACCACCACCGAACTACAAACCTCCGTCAGAGCCTTACAAAGCTCCATCACAGAATTACAAATCATCACAAAATTTCAACTCTTCACAACAGGAGTTTAACCCTGCATCACAGAATTACAATGCGACACCAAATTTTAGCTCTACAACACAGAGCTATAGCCCTGCCGGACCAAATTATAATTCTGCAGGACCAAATTATAATTCCCCAGGACAAAATTACAACTCCCCTGGACAAAATTATAATTCTCCTGTTCAAAATTATAACCCTGTAGTACACAGTTATAGTACTCCAGCACAGAATTACAATCCTGCTGTACAGAATTACAGCCCTGCTGGACCTGGTTTCAACCCTGCATTACACAGTTTCAACCCTGTAGCTGGTTTCTATAGCTTCCCACAGGTGAGTTGATTTCTTGTATTTTTTGTTTTCCCATGCATTACTTGTCATTTGTGTAGATGTTAAGTAGCTGACTATTTGTCCTTCCTTGCTTATGGAAGCACTAGTCTGGGAGAAGGAAATGATTTTTTTTCCTTATGTTAGTTATTCTTTTACTCCCAGGCTTTCTCAACCTATTTATCAAAGAATACATGAGCCAGTAAAAAGATGCTTTGTAAATTTAGCCAGGGAATGTATGAGAGTATAGTAGTACCAACACTTATATGGGTGTGAAGTCTTTCTCCTTTCAACACGTCGGCCATTTCCCACCGAAGCGGGGTGGCCCAAAAGGAAAAAAGGAAGTTTCTCCTTTTACAGTTAGTAATATATACAGGAGAAGGGGTTACTAGCCCCTTGCTCCCGGCATTTTAGTCGCCTCTTACGACATGCATGGCTTACGAAGGAAGAATTCTGTTCCACTTTTCCATGGGTGTGAAGTATGGGTTATAAATGCTGCAGCAAGGAGGAGGCTGGAGGTAGTGGAGATGTCGTGTCTGAGGGCAATGTGTGGTGTAAATATTATGTAGAGAATTCGTAGTGTGAAAATTAAGAGGTGTGGAGTTACCAAAAGTATTATTCAGAGGGCTGAGGAGGGGTTGTTTAGGTGGTTTGGTCATTTAGAGAGGATGGCACAAAATAGGATGACTTAGAGGGTGTATAAATCTGCAGTGGAGGGGAGGAGGGGAAGGGGTCATCCTAGGAAAGGTTGGAGGGAGGGAGCAAAAGAGATTTTGTGTGCAAAGGGCCTGGACATACAGTAGGCATGTGCAAGCATGTTAGGAGTGAATGGAGACAAATAGTTTTTGGGATCTGACAAGCTAACTCATACATAATAAATGTCTTTGCAGAGGCACTCAGATACAAGTTTGGAAGTCCCTCCAAACTGCCAATATCCCAAACCCCTCCTTTAAAGTGCAGGCATTATACTTCCCATTTCCAGGACTCAAGTCTGGCTAACCGGTTTCCCTGAATCCCTTCACTAAACATTACCCTGCTCACACTCCAACAGCTCGTAAGTTCCCAAAAACCATTCGCCTCCATTCACTCCTATCTAACAGGCTCACGGACGCTTGCTAGAAGTCCAAGCCCCTCGCCCACAAAACCTCCTTTACCCCCTCCCTCCAACCTTTTCGAGGATGACCCCTACCCTGGCTTCCTTTCCCTACAGATTTATACGCTCTCCAAGATCATTCTACTTTGAGCCATTCTTTCTAAATGACCAAACCACCTCAACAACCCCTCTTCAGCCCTCTACTAATACTTTTAGTAACTCCACACCTCCTCCTAATTTCCACACTCCGAATTCTCTGCATAATATTTACACCACACATTGCCCTTAGATAGGACATCTCCACTGCCTCCAGCTGCCTCCTCGCTGCAGCATTTACAACCCAAGCTTGCTTCACACCCATATAAGAGTGTTGGTACCACTATACTTTCATACATTCCCTTCTTTGCCTCCATGGATATCATGCTGACATTATAGTTCGAAGGTCATGTGAATGTGATACCAGCAAACTTTGGCAAAACAGCAATTGAATAAATGATAGTGAACATGATTCCTTTTTTCTTTTGGGGTCACTAACCTCAGTGATAAGAAACAGCAGGCATGTTATTTTTTTTATTTGTTTAGATACACTAGAGAAGTCAAAATTAAACATACAAAAAATAAAGAAGAATACAAAATAATAATTTTTTTTAATTTAATTATTATTTTATATTCTTTATTTTTTGTTTGTTTAATTTTGACTTCTCTAGTGTAACTAAACAAATAAAAAAAATTATCATGCCTGCTGTCTCATATCACTGAGGTTAGTGACCCCAAAAGAAAAAAAGAATCATGTTCACCATCATTTATTCAATCACTGTTTTGCCAAAGTGTGCTGGTATCACGTTCACATGACCTTTGAACTATGATGTCAGCACATTTCTTTTCTTTTTCCTGTATAAAATTGCTAAAAAGAAAAGGAGGGACATAAACAGTTTTTATGCATGAAATACAGTGCACTCTGGTTATTTCTTTTTGAAAAGTATTACAATTTAGGAAGTACAGTACTAATGCAAAGGCTATAGTTTGCACACCATTTTGAACAGAATTAAGCTATTATGGAAGCCTAATAAATATACATATATTTTTTAAGAAGAAAACCGTCAAAGTGGGATGTTTGAATGTGCGTGGATGTTGTGCAAATGATAAGAAAGAGATGATTGTAGATGTTATGAATGAAAAGAAGATGGATGTCCTGGCTTTAAGTGAGACAAAGATAAAGGGGGTAGGAGAGTTTCAGTGGGGAGAAATAAATGGGATTAGGTCAGGAGTTTCAAATAGAGTTAGAGCTAAAGAAGGAGTGGCAATAATGTTGAATAATCAGTTATAGCAGGTAAAGAGGGATTATAAATGTATAAATTCAAGGATTATGTGGAGTAAAATAAAGGTTGGATGTGAAAAGTGGGTTATAGTAAGTGTTTATGCACCTGGAGAAGAGAGAAGTGTAGACGAGAGAGAGAGATTTTGGGAAATGTTGAGTGAGTGCGTGGGGAGTTTTGAACCAAGTGAGAGAGTACTTGTGGTTGGGGATCTAAATGCTAAAGTGGGTAAAAATGTTGTGGAGGGAGTAGTAGGTAAATTTGGGGTGTCAGGGGTAAATGTAAATGGGGAACCGTTAATTGAGCTATGTGTAGAAAGAGGTTTGGTAATAAGTAATACATAGTTTATGAAAAAGAGGATAAGTAAGTATACAAGGTATGATATAGCACGTAATGAAAGTAGTTTGTTAGATTATGTATTGGTGGATAAAAGGTTGATGGGTAGGCTTCAGGATGTACATGTTTATAGAGGGGCAACGGATATATAGGATCATTATTTAGTTGTAGCTACAGTTAGAGTAAAAGGTAGATGGGACAAAAAGAAAATGGCAACAGCAAGTAAGATAGAGGAAAAAGTGTATAAACTAAGGGAGGAGGAAGTTAGGGTGAGATATAAGCAACTATTGGCAGAAAGGCAGGATAGTGCAAGTATGAGTAGTGGGGAGGTTGAAGAGAGTTGGGATAGTTTTAAAAATGCAGTATTAGAATAAGGGTCAGAAGTTTGTGGCTATAGAAGGGTGGAAGCAGGAGGAAAGAGGAGTGAGTGGTGGAATGAAGAAGTAAAGGGTGTGATAAATGAGAAAAAGGTAGGTTATGAGAGGTTTTTACAAAACAGAAGTGTTAATAGAAGAGCAGAGTATATGGAGAGTAAAAGAAAGGTGGAGAGAGTGCAAAAGGAGAGCAGATGAAAGAGTGGGAGAGGCTCTGTTAAGAAATTTTGCTGAAAACAAGAACAAATTTTGGAGTGAGATAAACAAGGTAAGAAAGCCTAGGGAACGAATGTATTTGTCAGTTAAAAACAGAGTAGGGGAGTTAGTAGATGGGGAGCTGGAGGTATTGGGTAGATGGCGGGAATATTTTGAGGAACTTTTAAATGTCGATGAAAAAAGGGAGGCGGTAATTTCATGTACTGGCCAGGGAGGTACAACATCGTTTAGGAGTGAAGAAGAGCAGGATGTGAGTGTGGGGGAGGTGCGTGAGGCATTACGTAGAATGAAAGGGGGTAAAGCAGCTGGAATTGACGGAATCATGACAAAAATGTTAAAAGCAGGGGGGGATTGGCAGAGAGCATGTATAGTTCCTTTATATAAAGGGAAGGGGGATAAAAGAGAGTGTAAAAATTATAGGGGAATAAATTTACTGAGTATACCAGGTAAAGTGTATGGCAGGGTTATTATTGAAAGAATTAGAGGTAAGACAGAGAGTAGGATTGCAGATGAGCAAGGAGGCTTTAGAGTGGGTAGGGGATGTGTAGATCAAGTGTTTACAGTGAAGCATATATGTGAACAGTATTTAGATAAAGGTAGAGAAGTTTTTATTGCATTTATGGATTTAGAAAAGGCATATGATAGAGTGGATAGGGGAGCAATGTGGCAAATGTTGCAAGTGTATGGAATAGGTAGTAAGTTACTGAAGGCTGTAAAGAGTTTTTATGAGGATAGTGAGGCTCAGGTTAGGGTGTGTAGGAGAGAGGGAGATTACTTCCCGGTAAAAGTAGGTCTTAGACAGGGATGTGTAATGTCACCATGGTTGTTTAATATATTTATAGATGGGGTTGTAAAAGAGGTAAATGCTAGGGTGTTGGGGAGAGGGGTGGGATTAAATTATGGAGAATTAAATGCAAAATGGGAGTTGACACAGTTACTTTTTGCTGATGATACTGTGCTTATGGGAGATTCTAAAGAAAAGTTGCAAAGGTTAGTGGACGAGTTTGGGAGAGTGTGTAAAGGTAGAAAGTTAAACGTGAACATAGATAAGAGTAAGGTGATGAGGGTATCAAACGATTTAAATAAAGAAAAATTGGATATTACATTGGAGAGAGGGATTATGGAAGAAGTAAATGTTTTCAGATATTTGGGAGTTGACGTGTCAGCGGATGGGTTTATGAAGGATGAGGTTAACCATAGAATTGATGAAGGAAAAAAGGTGAGTGGTGCATTGAGGTATCTGTGGAGACAAAAAACGTTATCCATGGAGGCAAAGAAGGGAATGTACGAAAGTATAGTGGTACCAACACTCTTATATGGGTGTGAAGCATGGGTTGCAAATGCTGCAGCAAGGAGGAGGCTGGAGGCAGTGGAGATGTCCTGTCTAAGGGCAATGTGTGGTGTAAATATTATGCAGAAAATTCGGAATGTGGAAATTAGGAGAAGGTGTGGAGTTACTAAAAGTATTTGTCAGAGGGCTGAAGAGGGGTTGTTGAGGTGGTTTAGTCATTTAGAGAATGGATCAAAGTAGAATGACTTGGAGAGCGTTTAAATCTGTAGGGAAGGAAGGCGGGGTAGGGGTCGTCCTAGAAAAGGTTGGAGGGAAGGGTAAAGGAGGTTTTGTGGGCGAGGGCTTGGACTTCCAGCAAGCATGTGTGAGCGTGTTAGATAGGAGTGAATGGAGACGAATGGTTTTGGGACATGACGATCTGTTGGAGTGTGAGCAGGGTAACATTTTGTGAAGGGATTCAGGAAACCAGTTAATTGATTTAGTTGGACTTGAGTCCTGGAAATGGGAAGTACAATGCCTGCACTTTAAAGGAGGGGTCTGAGATAGTGACAGCTGGGAGGGACTTTTCTCAGCTGTCGTATCTGAGCTCCTCTGCAAAGACAGTGATTATGTATGAGTGTGGTGAAAGTGTTGAATGATGATGAAAGTATTTTCTTTTTGGGGATTTTCTTTCTTTTTGGGTCACCCTGCCTCGGTGGGAGACGGCCGACTTGTTGAAAAAAAAAAAAAAAAAAAGTTTACTGAGTATACCAGGTAAAGTGTATGGCAGGGTTATTATTGAAAGAATTAGAGGTAAGACAGAGTAGGATTGCAGATGAGCAAGGAGCCTTTAGAGTGGGTAGGGGATGTGTAGATCAAGTGTTTACAGTGAAGCATATATGTGAACAGTATTTAAATAAAGGTAGGGAAGTTTTCATTGCATTTATGGATTTAGAAAAGGCATATGATAGAGTGGATAGGGGAGCAATGTGGCAAATGTTGCCGTGTATGGAATAGGTAGTAAGTTACTGAAGGCTGTAAAGAGTTTTTGAGGATAGTGAGGCTCAGGTTAGGGTGTGTAGGAGAGAGGGTGATTACTTCCCGGTAAAAGTAGGTCTTAGACAGGGATGTGTAATGTCACCATGATTGTTTAATATATTTATAGATGGGGTTGTAAAAGAAGTAAATGCTAGGGTGTTGGGGAGAGGGGTGGGATTAAATTATGAGGAATTAAATTCAAAATGATGATACTGTGCTTATGGGAGATTCTAAAGTAAAATTGCAAAGGTTAGTGGACGAGTTTGGGAGGGTGTGTAAAGGTAGAAAGTTGAAAGTGAACATAGATAAGAGTAAGGGGATGAGGGTATCAAACGATTTAAATAAAGAAAAATTGGATATCACATTGGAGAGAGGGATTATGGAAGAAGTAAATGTTTTCAGATATTTGGGAGTTGATTTGTCAGCAGATGGGTTTATGAAGGATGAGGTTAACCATAGAATTGATGAAGGAAAAAAGGTGAGTGATGCGTTGAGGTGTCTGTGGAGACAAAAAACATTATCCATGGAGGCAAAGAAGGGAATGTACGAAAGTATAGTGGTACCAACACTCTTATATGGGTGTGAAGCATGGGTTGCAAGTGCTGCAGCAATGAGGCGGCTGGAGGCAGTGGAAATGTCCTGTCTAAGGGCAATATGTGGTGTAAATATTATGCAGAAAATTTGGAGTGTTAAAATTAGGAGGAGGTGTGGTGTTACTAAAAGTATTTGTCAGAGGGCTGAAGAGGGGTTGTTGAGGTGGTTTGGTCATTTAGAGAGAATGGATCAAAGTAGAATGACTTGGAGAGCGTATAAATCTGTAGGGGAAGGAAGGCGGGGTAGGGGTCATCCTCGAAAAGGATGAAGGGAGGGGGTAAAGGATGTTTTGTGGGCGAGGGGCTTGGACTTCTAGCAAGCATGTGTGATCGTGTTAGATAGGAGTGAATGGAGACGAATGGTTTTTGGGACTTGATGAGCTGTTGGAGTGTGACCAGGGTAATATTTTGTGAAGGGATTCAGGGAAACCAGTTAATTGATTTAGTTGGACTTGAGTCCTGGAAATGGGAAGTACAATGCCTGCACTTTAAAGGAGGGGTCTGGGATAGTGAAAGCTGTCGTATTTGAGCGCCTCTGCAAAGACAGTGATAATGTATGAGTGAGGTGAAAGTGTTGAATGATGATGAAAGTATTTTCTTTTTGGGGATTTTCTTTCTTTTTGGGTCACCCTGCCTCGGTGGAAGGCAGCTGACTTGTTGAAAAAAAAAAAATATAAAGGAACCCGTAAAAAATTGCTACTATGCCCAAAAATGTAGCATTGTTAGACATGCAACAAATTGTAAGATTTGTAGAGATGAAATTTAGTGCATAGATTATTAATTTTTATTGTGAAAGTGTTTCTTTTTTAAGTCACCCTGTCTCAGTGGGTGATGGCTGACTTGTTAAAAAAAAAAATTAAAGTAAAAGTAATGCATAGTACCATGTAGACTTAATTTAGTGGAGTTAAAGACAATATAAAGCATTAATTATGATGTACACTGTATATAGCATCCATCAGGCTTGTATGAGCATGTTAGATGGAATGAATGTAGATAACGATGTGCTGTTGGAGTGTGAGAAAGGTAATAGTTTTTAAGGGAAGTGGGAAGGGCAGTGCCTTCACTCTGAAGGAAAGGTGGGGATGTTGCAGTCAGAGCTCCTCATTTACTTTGTTGTTTAATGGAATTGATTCAGAATATTGGTTGCAATTGTTTGGTAGCATTGATAGGTGATGATATACAGGAGGAACAAGAGACGGCCTAAACTATAACTCTTGTTAATGTCTGTGTTTATTTGTAGAGTAGATGAAGTACTGTAGTGTCAGTTATATTTAATTGTTGGATAAAATAGTGACCTTTAAGTCCATAATATTTCAGAAATGTGTTGTGATCTATAATGCCAAACTCCTTTCATTGGTCAATAAATATTACAACTACGTATGTTAGTTACTGGAGAGTGCTTCATAGATGGTGTTTAGTAGTTTTATTATTGCACCATTTGTGCCCTTTTGGGGTGTGAATCCATGCTGGCATAGTGTATGTATTTTATGCTTGGTTATATATAAGTATATTTGTTCAAATTTTATTTTAAAAACTATTTCTGATGGTATTATATGGCAGCTTTGAAATTTATCTGTAATTTCTTATGTCAAAGGTGTCAACATCATTGTAAATAAAGAGTTGCTCTAACTGTTTTGGGAATGTTTGGGAAGATTATACATTAAAGTGATTATTGAAGAGCATTGCATTAGCTGATGAGAACACAGTACTTGTAAATCCTTCTTGTATTATAATGGTGGGTATTTCGGCTTGATTGCTTGCTGCATTTTGGATTTATTTTAGTATCGAGTTTAGTCTGGATGTTTGGCTGGTGAAAAATACTAATAATTAATGTAGATACCATTAAGAATGTTATTAATATTGGTTTTAGCCTCTTGGATTGCAGTCACTGTCTTGCTCTCAGTACAAGAGAAGCTGCATCATTGAATTTATTTGCTTTATTAGCAGAGAGTGAGCTTCTATCATTTTTGGAGAGATTTATTTGCTTCTAGTTTGATGTTTAGTTTAATCATAGAATTTAGAAATTTCACATTGCTTTATACTGTATATATTTTCCACTGAATTTATCATAGGTTGTATATAAGTTTAGAACTCATTATATGTACTAGTAAGTGTTGCAGCATATTATTTTGTTAATTCTTGAGGAATGAGTCCTAGCTTGTAGCTTTTTCAATCATGTAAATTCTACAAATCTGATTATACTCTAAGTAAGCTATTTGCTGTTTTGTATTTTTGGTGTAATTTGCTTGGTTATTACAGTACAATGTTTCTTTTAAAAAGTTAATAGTTGCAGTACTTATTAAATTAAATCCTGCAAGTCTTAGATGAAAATTTACTCAGGGAAACTCTTGAGTATAATTGCTTTTTTTTTTTTTCTTTGTACTTTCTCATCCAAGGGCCAAATGTGTGATAAAAAGGAGTCTGTACTTAACAATTTGCATGTTTATCATAAAGTAACTGCCTGCCTACTGTGATTTATTGGTTTAGCTTAACAAAATTATACAAGTTTTCTTTCATTAAACAGCAACACATACTGTATATATGTATATGTGAATGTTTTGCTCTGACACCTCATATAGTTTTTAATCCATGATTCCAGATTGGCTCTATCTTACCTTTGCAGGCCAGCGGACATTCACTATTCAGTGCCCCGCCACCACCACCTCCACCTCCACCACCTGCTACATCATCATTTGGATACACTCAGTAGCTTGACGAGACTTGTATATAGGAATCTTTTGAGTACTACATGTGCTGCTTTAGAGTGGTACATTGATTGTTTACACTTCAAAGTATGTCAGACATTTTCAGTGCTTTATGCCTGTACTAGTACGTGCAAACAAATATCAGCCAGATATTAATTTTATTGATAGTTGCTCATAATTATGTGACTCTAAAAGTAAAATAATTTAATAAAATACATAAATGACACTGACCAGAGAAATACACATTTGAAAGGAATAAAATTATTCATTTTTATTCCTGTCTTTATATTTACTGTTTTGTTATTCTTACCATAATTAGAAAAATAAAACTATCCAGTTATTTATCAGGACTAACTTAAATTCAAGTGTGACATTTAAGTCTGTTGTATATGATTGTTCCCAATCTTAGGTAAATAAAAAAAAAGGCATTTTACTATAAAATTATAACATGGCATTCATGTACAGTTTGATCCTCAACCTTAATATTGCCCTTAAGATCAGCAATGTTGTCAGTACAAGAAAGTACAAGTTTATATGTCATATCTGATAACTTTCAGAATATAAATTTACTTAGTATGATAGAAAACCTCTGTTAACAGAGACCGGGTTTAGAGCTTAGTCTGATTATATTATTATTATTGTTAACAGAGACAAAGAATCAATATCACTATGTCACATCACATGGTACCCTTAGCATTTATTTCCATGTTTATATTAACAACATTACTTAATGTTTTTTGGATCATTGTTTTGCAATATTTCATCAGAAAGTTTTGTGATATTTTGACAATTATTTTAGTGAGCAGTGTATGACCTAATTATCATCTTGCTCCAAGTCAGAAGCATCGCTCAAATCGCTACTTACCATCAGACTATCGTACCATTTTTTTTTTTTTTATTCTCGGTCAGTACCTCGAAAATGCTTATGATCCTCTTTCGTTAATTTTTTCTGAAATCTTATACATTTCATCGTAGTTATCACTGATGTAAAGTTAAAAAATGTGTGTTAATGCATGTGTGTAATTGGGAATTGACTAAATAGAATGATCACTTAAATGGTAAATAAGTGTATATAATTTTAAAAAATTGCTAGTTCTAAATTAGAGACGAAATCCTATCTTACACAGATCCTTTTATTTTCATGAGGTTATAAGAATATGGTCATAGTGTCCACCATTTATGCCTCCTTATCACACTCCACAATTTAAAATATTGCTTTGAAAGATATGATTTCAATATGGTAGAAGTTCAGTTGTTTATGCATAAGATGTGTAAAAAAAAATTAATGAACCCTAGGAGACTCAATAATAATTATGTTTTTGATAGAAGGATAAAAATACACAAATACTCCTCATGAAATGGAAGTTACAGAGGTTTCTTAGCTTACAGTTAAGTTGTTGTGAAGTTGGGATTGTATCACTGAAATATAACTTAATACACTGCTTCCCTTGTTATGGGGATGCAATTAAGAATATTTAGATTTAACAGGAAACTAATATGCTAAGTAACAAATTACTTGTACTGTATTTAAAAAATGAATTGATATCAATGATGTTTTCAAGTAGTATTTCATAGAAACATTGAGTCAGTTATTGTGAAAGCCTTTCTGTTGTCTTAATTTGTTAAAACCACTTAATGTTCAAAGTTTTGATAATTATTCAAGAATATTAATCAGGAATGTCTTTATTTCCATTGTAAAAGTATATTTTTACCTTAAATGTGTGTACAAAAACTGTTTTCATGTATAATACTTCAATGATTTTGATTTGATAGTCTGTAGTTTTGTGAAAGTAAATAAAATTCAGTCACACTATTGTTTTTTATTAACTCGGAATTGTATATGTCAACAAGTGGACACTAGCTAATTTATTAGGGAGTCATGATGGGAAGCGAGTTTAGAATTACCTGCCAATGTGTGAAAAACAGTTGGTTATACATATCTTCCTTGGCTTTGTGCAAGGAATGTATTCTGTGGAAGGGTACCCCTGTGGTTTAGTGCTTCTATTTGATTATAATAATAATAATCTGTGGAAGGGTCACAGACAAATTTGGAAAGAGCCAATGTATACATAATTTTAGTGATAAAATTTTAATCAGTTTTCCTATAGTATTAGATTAGTTTTGCAAGAATATATGCAAGAGTATATCAACTGTAGTTTTTTAAAACTACTAGTTCCACAATATTTTTTGTTTGAGTAAAATATTGAGGGTAAGGATTACATTTTTCATGTTCTTGCACCAAAGAAATGATTATCCAGTAAGATTTAAACAAAAAGGTTAAGCAAAGAAAGGACCAGTAAAAAATGTGAAATCAGTACAATGGAGCTGACACTGTATGGTAACCTCTTGTCACAAAAACATGAAAAAGGGTATTCCTACATGTAACAATATCATAAGAACATAATAAATTTAAGAACTACGCCAACATTTATAGCCAGACAAAATAGTGATTTTAAAAACCTGAGCAGGGTAACATTTTGTGAAGGGATTCAGGGAAACCAGTTAATTGATTTAGTTGGACTTGAGTCCTGGAAATGGGAAGTACAATGCCTGCACTTTAAAGGAGGAGTCCGAGATAGTAACAGCTGGGAGGGACTATTCTCAGCTGTCGTATCTGAGCTCCTCTGCAAAGACAGTGATTATGTATGAGTGTGGTGAAAGTGTTGAATGATGAAAGTATTTTCTTTTTGGGGATTTTCTTTCTTTTTGGGTCACCCTGCCTCGGTGGGAGACGGCCGACTTGTTGAAAAAAAAAAAATTCTCATTTAACGACGGAGTTCCATTCCAAAGAGTAGGTTGGTAAAGGAATTGGTCGTTAAGCGAGGAGCATACTATACTTGTAGTGGGATTGTGTCAACCATCTTTAGATATTGTTTTAATGTCATATTTGCACCATTTATAATATTTTAAGTATATTTTTTAATGTTTATACAGTGGACCCCCAGTGTTCGTGATTTTTTCGTTCCAGAATGCTGTTCAAGTGCCATAAGAACATAAGAAAGGAGGAACACTGCAGCAGGCCTGTTGGCCCATACTAGGCACGTCCTTCACAATCCATCCCACTAACAGAATATTTGCTCTACCTAATTTTCAATGCTGCCCAAGAAATAAGCTTTGATAATTCTATTTACTTCATGTGCAAGTCCCACTCAAATCCAACCCCTCTCACTCATGAATTTATCCAACCTAAATTTGAAACTACCCAAGGTCCTAGCTTCAATAACCCTACCAGGCAGACTATTCCACTCATCAACTACCCTATTTCCAAACCAATACTTTCCTATATCCTTTCTAAATCTAAACTTATCCAACTTGAATCCATTATTGCGGGTTCTCTCTTAGAGAGATATCCTCAAGACCTTATTTATATCCCCTTTGTTAATGCCCATTTTCCACTTGTATACCTCGATCATGTCTCCCCTCATTCTTCGTCTTACAAGTGAATGTAATTTAAGGGTCTTCAATCTTTCTTCATACGGAAGATTTCTAATGCTATGTATTAATTTAGTCATTCTACGCTGAATGTTTTCTAACGAATTAATATCCACTCTGTAATATGGAGACCAGAACCATAAGGAATAATGTAAATTAGACTAGTCCTTTTAGACCCCCAAAAATACACTTACAAAAGCACTTACAAAAATACACTTACATAATTGTTCGAGTTTGGAGCATCACGAACACCGGGGGTCCACTGTATACGTATTGTAATAAACAGAATAGAAGAAATCAGATCTAATATACATTACCTAGGTATGCATACTGGTCAGAGAGCTGGTCTAAAGTCCGAGCAGTTGTCAAACAAGTACATCAAGTGAGGAGAGACTGTATATTATTATTATAATCAAATAGAAGCGCTAAACCACAGGGGTTATACAGCGCTGCAGGTTATTGTAGGATGCAGGGAGAGTGAGTTGTAAGAGGGAGATGGACGATTAGTAGGGTATGGAGTGCTATATGACGGTGGGTAGTGCAGGGGTGGAGGGTAGCAAGGAGAGACTGTATAGTATATATATCTTTCTTCTTCTTTCAACAAACCGGCCATATCCCACTGAGGCAGGGTGACCCAAAAAGAAAAACAAAAGTTTCTCTTTTTAACTTTAGTAATGTATACAGGAGAAGGGGTTACTAGTTCCTGTATATATGTACAGTGGTACCTCTACTTACGAGCAGCTCCCAACTCGAACAATTATGTAAGTGTATTTTTGTAGGTGCTTTTGTAAGTGTATTTTTGGGTGTCTGAAATGGATTAACCTAATTTTCATTATTTCTTATGGGAAAAAATTCCTTCGGTATCGGCACTTGAATAGCCGTCTGGAACGAATTAAGCTTGTAAGTAGAGGTACCACTGTTTATATATATATATATACAGTGGTACCCCGGTTTACGATGGTCCCCAAACTCACCCTTTTATGTAAGTTTATTTTTTTAAATGCTTTTGTAAGTGTAATTTTGGGGGTCTAAAAGGACTAGTCTATTTTACAACTTTTCTTAAGGAGATAAATTCGTTTGGTAATGGCACTTGAACAGCATTCTGGAATGAAAAAATATCGTAAACCGGGGTACCACTGTATATATATATATTTTTTTTTTTTTTTTTTTCAACAAGTCGGCCGTCTCCCACCGAGGCAGGGTGACCCAAAAGAAAGAAAATCCCCAAAAGAAAATACTTTCATCATCATTCAACACTTTCACCACACTCATACATAATCACTGTCTTTGCAGAGGAGCTCAGATACGACAGCTGAGAAAAGTCCCTCCCAGCTGTCACTATCTCAGACCCCTCCTTTAAAGTGCAGGCATTGTACTTCCCATTTCCAGGACTCAAGTCCAACTAAATCAATTAACTGGTTTCCCTGAATCCCTTCACAAAATGTTACCCTGCTCACACTCCAACAGATCGTCATGTCCCAAAACCATTTGTCTCCATTCACTCCTATCTAACACGCTCACACATGCTTGCTGGAAGTCCAAGCCCTCGCCCACAAAACCTCCTTTACCCCTTCCCTCCAACCTTTTCTAGGACGACCCCTACCCCGCCTTCCTTCCCTACAGATTTATACGCTCTCCAAGTCATTCTACTTTGATCCATTCTCTCTAAATGACCAAACCACCTCAACAACCCCTCTTCAGCCCTCTGACAAATACTTTTAGTAACTCCACACCTTCTCCTAATTTCCACATTCGAATTTTCTGCATAATATTTACACCACACATTGCCCTTAGACAGGACATCTCCACTGCCTCCAGCCTCCTCCTCGCTGCAGCATTTGCAACCCATGCTTCACACCCATATAAGAGTGTTGGTACCACTATACTTTCGTACATTCCCTTCTTTGTCTCCATGGATAACGTTTTGTCTCCACAGATACCTCAATGCACCACTCACCTTTTTCCTTCATCAATTCTATAGTTAACCTCATCCTTCATAAACCCATCCGCTGACACGTCAACTCCCAAATATCTGAAAACATTTACTTCTTCCATAATTCTCTCTCCAATGTGATATCCAATTTTTCTTTATTTAAAT
>WNWK01004822.1:0-22612 GCA_009830355.1 Cherax destructor
TTTCTTCGGATTTTTAACCCCGGAGGGTTAGCCACCCAGGATAACCCAAGAAAGTCAGTGCGTCATCGAGGACTTATAATTCTTTTATTTTGGATTAGTTTTATATAACATGCCATGCAACAGTCTTTAAAGACTCTAATGTTTATTACCGAGGGTCTTTTATTATGTCAGTAGTAATAAGTACGTTGCACACACACATACACACACGGCGGGGCCAGGAGCTATGAATCGACCCCTGCAACCATAAATAGGTGAGTACACACACGCACGCACGTGGCCTGGTGACTAAAGATCTCGCTTCACGCACGGAGGGCCCGGGTTCAATTCCCGGCGGGGCGGAAACATTTCGAAGTGTTTCCTTACACAAACACACACACACACATACAACGGGCCTAGTGTCTAATCGACATGTGCTTAGGACAAAATGGTAACACACACACACACGGGGCCAGGAGCTGTGAATCGACCCCTGCAACCACAACTAGGTGAGTACACACACACACACACACACCTTGGGGTGAGTATAACGCCAAGCACGTCTCCGGAAGCACACATCAACCAGATAACTGCGGCAGCATATGGGCGACTGGCAAACCTAAGATTAGCGTTCCGTTACCTTAAGAACCTGGAACCTGGAGAGAATTCCAGGGGTCAACGCCCCTGCGGCCCGGTCCGTGACCAGGCCTCCTGTTGGACCAGAGCCTGATCAACCAGACTGTTACTGCTGGCCGCACGCAGTCCAACGTACGAACCACAGCCCGGCTGGTCAGGTACCGACTTTAGGTGCCTGTCCAGTGCCTGCTTGAAGACAGCCAGGGGTTTGTTGGTAATCCCCCTGATGTATGCTGGGAGGCAGTTGAACAATCTTGGGCCCCTGACACTTATTGTGTTGTCCCTCAACGTGCTAGTGGCACCCATGCTCTTCATTGGGGGGATGTTACATCGCCTGCCGAGTCTTTTGCTTTCGTAGGGAGTGATTTTTGTGTGCAAGTTTGGTACTAAGCCCTCGAGAATTTTCCATGTGTATATAATAATGTATCTCCCGCCTGCGTTCTAGAGAGTACAGGTTTAGGAACTTCAAGCGTTCCCAGTAGTTGAGGTGGTTTATCGCACTTATGCGTGCGGTGAAGGTTCTCTGCACATTTTCAAGGTCAGCAATTTCACCCGCCTTGAATCGTTCAAGACACTGTACACCGTGTACGTCAGGCCCATACTAGAATATGCAGCACCAGTCTGGAACCCCCACCTGGTCAAGCATGTAAAGAAACTAGAGAAAGTGCAAAGGTTTGCGACTAGGTTAGTTCCACAACTCAGGGGTCTGTCCTATAAAGAAAGGTTGAGGGAAATAGGACTAACAACACTGGAGGAAAGAAGGGTCAGAGGAGACATGATAACGACATACAAAATACTGCGGGGAATCGACAAGGTAGACAGTGACAGGATGTTCCACAGAGGGAACAAAGAAACAAGGGGACACAACTGGAAGCTGAAGACTCAGATGAGTCAAAGGGATGTTAGGAAGCATTTCTTCAGCCACAGAGTAGTCAGGAAGTGGAATAGTCTAGAGAAAGATATAGTGGAGGCAGGAACCATACACAGTTTTAAGACGAGGTATGATAAAGCTCATGGAGCAGGGAGAGCAGAGACCCAGTAGCGGACAGAGAAGAGGCGGGGCCAGGAGCTGAGTCTCGACCCCTGCAACCACAATTAGGTGAATTAGGTGAGTACACAAACACACACACACACACACACGCGCGCGTAACAGGAAAGGCACTGCAATGGATCAGAGAATATCTGACAGGGAGGCAACAATGAGTAATGGTACGTGGCGAGGTGTCAGAGTGGGCACCTGTGACGAGTGGGGTTCCACAAGAGTGAGTCCTGGGACCGGTACTGTTTTTGGTATATGTGAATGACATAACGGAAGGGATAGACTCAGAAGTGTCCCTGTTTGCAGATGATGTGAAGTTAATGAGAAGAATTAAATCAGTCGAGGATCAGGCAGGACTACAAAGAGACCTGGACAGGCTACAAGCCTGGTCCAGTAACTGGCTCCTTGAATTTAACCCTGCCAAATGTAAAGTCATGAAGATCGGGGAAGGGCAAAGAAGACCGCAGAAAGTATAGTCTAGGACTGCAAACCTCACTCAAGGAAAAAGATCTTGGGGTGAGTATAATACCGAGCACATCTCCTGAGGCGCACATCAATCAGATAACTGCTGCAGCATACGGGCGGCTGGCAAGCCTAAGAATAGCGTTCCAATACCTCACTAAGGCATCGTTCAAGACTCTGTACACCATATACGTCAGGCCCATACTGGAGTATGCAGCACCAGTTTGGAACCCACACCTGGTCAAGCACGTCAAGAAATTAGAGAAAGTGCAAAGGTTTGCAACAAGACTAGTCCCAGAGCTAAGGGGATTGTCCTACGAAGAAAGGTTAAGGGAAATCGGCCTGACGACACTAGAGGACATGAGGGTTAGGAAAGGCATGATAACGACATATAAAATACTGCGAGGAATAGATAAGGTTAACAGAGACAAGATGTTCCAGAGAGGGGACACAGAAACAAGGGGTCACAGTTGGAAGTTGAAGAATCCTATGAGTCAAAGGGATGTTAGGAAGTATTTCTTCAGTCATAGAGTTGTCAGGAAGTGTAATAGCCTAGAAAGAGACGTAGTGGAGGCAGGAACCATACATAGTTTTAAGACGAGGTTTGATAAAGCTCATGGAGCAGGGAGAGAGAGGACCTAATAGCAATCAGTGAAGAGGCGGGGCCAGGAGCTATGAATCGACCCCTGCAACCACAGATAGGTGATTACACACACACACACACACACACACTACACACGGACACACACACACTACACACGGACACATACACTACACACGGACGGACACACACTACACACGGACACACACACTACACACGGACACACACACTACACACGGACACACACACTACACACGGACACACACTACACACGGACACACACTACACACGGACACACACACACACTACACACGGACACACACACACTACACACGGACACACACACTACACACGGACACGCACACAGACTACTCACAGACACACAGACTACACACGGACACACACACAGACTACACACGGACACACACACAGACTACTCACGGACACACACACACACACAGACTACACATGGAACACACACGGACACACTACACACGGACACAAACATACACAATACACACGGACACAAACACACAATACACACGGACACAGACACACACAATACACACGGACACAAACACACAATACACACGGACACAAACACACACAATACACACGGACACACACTACACACGGACACGCACACACCTAGCCAAGCACGTAAAGAAACTAGAGAAAGTGCAAAGGTTTGCAACAAGACTAGTCCCGGAGCTAAGGGGTATGTCCTACGACGAGAGGTTAAGGGAAATCGACCTGACAACACTGGAGGACAGGAGAGAGAGGGGGGACATGATAACGACGTATAAAACACTGAGAGGAATTGACAATGTGGACAGAAGCAGAATGTTCCAGAGATGGGACACAGCAACAAGGGGACACAGTTGGAAGTTGAAGACTCAGATGAATCACAGGGATGTTAGGAAGAATTTCTTCAGTCACAGAGTGGTCAGGAAGTGGAATAATTTGGGAAGCGATGTACTGGAGGCAGGATCCATTCATAGCTTTAAGTTGAGGTATGATAAAGCTCATGGCGCAGGGAGAGTGACACAGTAGCGGCCAGTGAAGAGGCGGGGCCAGGAGCTATGGATCGACCCCTGCAACCACAACTAGGTGAGTACGCACACACACACACTACACACACACACACACACACACACACACACACACACACACACACACACACACACACACACACACACACACACACACAGGTTGTTTCAGAGAGGGAACACAGAAACAAGGGGACACAACTGGAAGCTGAAGACTCAGATGAGTCAAAGGGATGTCAGGAAACATTTCTTCAGCCACAGAGTAGTCAGGAAGTGGAATGGACTAGAGAAAGATATAGGGGAGGCAGGAACCATACATAGTTTTAAGACAAGGTATGATAAAGCTCATGGAGCAGGGAGAGCAGAGACCCAGTAGCAGACAGCGAAGAGGCGGGGCCAGGAGCTGAGTCTCGACCCCTGCAACCACAATTAGGTGAGTACAATTAGGTGAGTACACACACACACACACCACACACGTTCAATTCCCGGCGGGGCCGAAACATTTCGAAGTGTTTCGTTACACACACACACACATACAAACAACAGGCCTAGTGTCTAATCGACATGTGCCTAGGACAAAATGGTAACTAACACACACGGACACACACATACACACACACACGGGCACACACATATACACACACACACACACACGGATACACACACACGGACACACACACACACACACACACGGATACACACACACACGGACACACACACGGACACACGGACACACACACGGATACACACACACACGGACACACACACGGACACACACACACGGACACACACACACGGACACACACACGGACACACACACACACACACACACACACACACACAGACACACACACACACAGACACACACAGACACACACACAGACACACACACACACACAGACACACACACACACACAGACACACACACACACAGACACACACACACACACACAGACACACACACACACACACACACACACACACACACACACACACACACACATTTCGAAGTGTTTCGTTACACACACACACACATACATACAACAGGCCTAGTGTCTAATCGACATGTGCCTAGGACAAAATGGTAACTAACACACACGCACGCCCCGATGGCATGGTGGCTAGCGCTCTTGCTTCACGCACGGAGGGCCCGGGTTCAATTCCCGGCGGGGCCGAAACATTTCGAAGTGTTTCGTTACACACACATACATACAACAGGCCTAGTGTCTAATCGACATGTGCCTAGGACAAAATGGTAACTAACACACACACACTACACAAACACACACTACCCACACACTACCCACACACACAGACACACACTACACACACACACACAGACACACACTACACACACACACAGACACACACTACACACACACACAGACACACACTACACACACACACACTACACACACACACACTACACACAGACACACACTACACACAGACACACTACACACACACACACACACACACACACACACACACACACACACACACACACAGCCAGGAGCCTTGAATCGACCCCTGCAACCACAACTAGGTGAGTACACACACTCTGGTCTAGCAACTGGCTTCTCGAATTCAATCCCACCAAATGCAAAGTCATGAAGATTGGAGAAGGGCAAAGAAGACCGCTGACAGAGTACAGGCAAGGCGGACAAAGGCTACAAACCTCGGCAAAGGAGAAAGACCTTGGGGTGAGTATAACGCCAAGCACGTCTCCGGAGGCACATATCAACCAGATAACTGCGGCAGCATATGGGCGACTGGCAAACCTAAGATTAGCGTTCCGTTACCTTAACAAGGAATCGTTCAAGACACTGTACACCGTGTACGTCAGGCCCATACTAGAATATGCAGCACCAGTCTGGAACCCACACCTGGTCAAGCACGTAAAGAAACTAGAGAAAGTGCAAAGGTTTGCGACAAGGTTAGTTCCACAACTCGGGGGTCTGTCCTATGAAGAAAGGTTGAGGGAAATAGGACTAACAACACTTGAGGAAAGAAGGGTCAGAGGAGACATGATAACGACATACAAAATACTGCGGGGAATTGGCAAGGTAGACAGTGACAGGATGTTCCAGAGAGGGAACACAGAAACAAGGGGACACAACTGGAAGCTGAAGACTCAGATGAGTCAAAGGGATGTTAGGAAGCATTTCTTCAGCCACAGAGTAGTCAGGAAGTGGAATAGTCTAGAGAGCAGGGAGAGCAGAGACCCAGTAGCAGACAGCGAAGAGGCGGGGCCAGGAGCTGAGTCGCGACTCCTGCAACCACAATTAGGTGAGTACAATTAGGCGAGTACACACACACAGGATCAGGCGTGTATAACAGGAAGGGCACTGCAATGGATCAGAGAATACCTGACAGGGAGGCAACAACGGGTCATAGTACGTAATGAGGTATCACAGTGGGAGCCTGTGACGAGCGGGGTCCCACAGGGGTCAGTCCTAGGACCAGTGCTATTCTTGATATGTGAATGACATGACGGACGGGATAGACTCAGAAGTGTCTCTGTTCGCAGACGATGTGAAGTTAATGAGGAGAATTAAATCAGATGAGGATCAGGCAGGACTTCAGAGAGACCTGGACATGCTGAACACGCTGGACACCTGGTCCAGCATCTGTTTTCTCGAATTTAACCCTGCCAAATGCAAAGTCATGAAGATCGGGGAAGGGCAAAGAAGACCGCAGACAGAGTATAGGCTAGGTGGCCAAAGACTGCAAACCTCGCTCAAGGAGAAAGATCTTGGGGTGAGTATAACACCAAGCACGTCTCCGGAAGCACACATCAACCAGATAACTGCTGCAGCATACGGGCGACTGGCAAACCTAAGAATAGCGCTCCGATACCTTAGTAAGAAATCGTTCAAGACACTGTACACCGTTTACGTCAGGCCCATACTAGAGTATGCAGTGCCAGCTTGGAACCCGTACCTGGTCAGGCACGTAAAGAAATTAGAGAAAGTGCAAAGGTTTGCGACAAGGTTAGTTCCAGAGCTAAGGGGAATGTCCTACGAAGAAAGGTTAAAGGAAATCGGCCTGACAACACTGGAGGACAGGAGGGTTAGGGGAGACATGATAACGACATACAAAATACTGCGGGGAATAGACAAAGTGGATAGAGACAGGATGTTCCAGAGAGGAGACACAGAAACAAGGGGTTACAATTGGAAGTTGAAGACTCAGACTAGTCAAAGGGATGTTAGGAAGTATTTCTTCAGCCATAGAGTAATCAGGAAGTGGAATAGTCTAGCAAGTGATGTAGTGGAGGCAGGAACCATACATAGCTTTAAGACGAGGTATGATAAAGCTCATGGAGCAGGGAGAGAAGGGACCCAGTAGCGATCAGTGAAGAGGCGGGGCCAGGAGCTGAGACTCGACCCCTGTAACCACAATTAGGTGAGTACACACTACACACACAGAGAAAGGAAGACAGCAGCGAGTCATGGTACGTGGTGAGGTGTCAGAGTGGGCGCCTGTGACGAGTGGGGTTCCACAGGGGTCAGTCCTAGGACCGGTGCTGTTTCTGGTATTTGTGAACGACATGACGGAAGGAATAAACTCTGAAGTGTCCCTGTTTGCAGATGATGTGAAGCTGATGAGGAGAATTCAACCGGACGAGGACCAGGCAGAACTACAAAGGGACCTGGACAGGCTGCAAGCCTGGTCCAGGAATTGACTCCTGGAGTTCAACCCCACCAAGTGCAAAGTCATGAAGATTGGGGAAGGGCAAAGAAGACCGCAGACGGAGTACAGTCTTGGGGGCCAGAGACTACAAACCTCACTCAAGGAAAAAATCTGGGGGCGAGTATAACACCAAGCACATCTCCTGAGGCACACATCAACCAAATAACTTCTGCAGCATATGGGCGCCTAGCAAACCTACGAACATCATTCCATCATCTTAATAAGGAATCATTCAGGACCCTGTACGCTGTGTATGTTAGGCCCATATTGGAGTATGCAGCACCAGTTTGGAACCCACACCTAGCCAAGCACGTAAATAAACTAGAGAAAGTGCAAAGGTTTGCAACAAGACTAGTCCCGGAGCTCAGGGGTATGTCCTATGAGGAGAGGTTAAGGGAAATCGACCTAACGACACTGGAGGACAGAAGAGATAGGGGGACATGATAATGACATAAAATACTGAAAGGACTTGACAAGGTGGACAGAGACAGAATGTTCCAGAGATGGGACATAGCAACAAGGGGACACAGTTGGAAGTTGAAGACTCAGATGAATCATAGGGATGTTAGGAAGAATTTCTTCAGTCACAGAGTGGTCAGGAAGTGGAATAGTTTGGGAAGTGATGTAGTGGAGGCAGGATCCGTTCATAGCTTTAAGAAGAGGTATGATAAAGCTCATGGCGCAGGGAGAGTGACCCAGTAGTGGCCAGTGAAGAGGCGGGGCCAGCAGCTATGACTCAACCCCTGCAACCACAACTAGGTGAGTACACACACACACACACTCACACACACACACACACACACACACACACACACACACACACACACACACACACACACACACACACTACACACACACACACACACACACACTACACACACACACACACTACACACACACACACACACACACTACACACACACACACACTACACACACACACACACACTACACACACACACACACACACACACACACACACACACACACACACACACACACACACACACTACACACACACACACTACACACACGTTCAATTCCCGGCGGGGCCGAAACATTTCGAAGTGTTTCGTTACACACACACATACATACAACAGGCCTAGTGTCTAATCGACATGTGCCTAGGACAAAATGGTAACTAACTAACTAACACAACACACACACTACACACACACTACACACACACTACACACACACTACACACACACTACACACACACTACACACACACTCACACACACTACACACACACCACTACACACACACACTACACACACACTACACACACACTACACACACACACACACACACACTACACACACACACACACACACACACACACACACTACACACACACTACACACACACTACACACACACTACACACACACTACACACACACTACACACACACTACACACACACAACAGACACACGAACACACACGGACACACACACGAGAGAGAAGGGGGGTGGGTTGACTGCATTTTCTTGGACTGCAAGAAAGCCTTCGATACAGTTCCTCACAAGAGATTAGTGCAGAAGCTAGAAGATCAGGCACATATAACAGGAAGGGTACTGCAATGGATAAGAGAATACCTGACAGGGAGGCAACAACGAGTCATGGTACATGATGAGATATCACATTGGGCGCCTGTGACGAGCGGGGTCCCACAAGGGTCAGTCCTAGGACCAGTGCTATTTTTGGTACAAGTATATGTGAATGACATGATGGAAGGGATAGACTCAGAAGTGTCCCTGTTCACAGATGATGTGAAGGTAATGAGAATTAAATCAGATGAGGATCAGGCAGGACTGCATAAAGACCTGGGCAGGCTGAACACATGGTCCAGCAACTCACTTCTCGAGTTTAACCCCGCTAAATGCAAAGTCATGAAGATTGGGGAAGGGCAAAGAAGACCGCAGACTGAGTATAGGCTAGGTGGCCAAAGACTGCAAACCTCACTCAAGGAGAAAGATCTTGGGGTGAGTATAACACCGAGCACGTCTCCAGAAGCACACATCAACCAGATAACTGGTGCAGCATATGGGCCCCTGGGAAACCTGAGAATAGCGTTCCGATACCTTAGTAAGGAATCGTTCAAGACACTGTACACTGAGTACGTCAGGCCCATATTGGAGTATGCAGCACCAGTTTGGAACCCACACCTGGTCATGAAATTAAGAGAAAGTGCAAAGGCTTGCAACAAGGTTAGTTCCATAGCTAAGGGGAATGTCCTATGAAGAAAGGTTAAGGGAAATCGGCCTGACGACACTGGAGGACAGGAGGGTTAGAGGAGACATGGTAACGACATACAAAATACTGCGTGGAATAGATAAGGTAGACAGAGACAGGATGTTCCAGAGAGGGGACACAGAAACAAGGGGTCACAATTGGAAGTTGAAGACTCAGACGAGTCAAAGAGATGTTAGGAAGTATTTCTTCAGTCATATTGTTGTCAGGAAGTGGAATAGTTTGGGAAGCGATGTAGTGGAGGCAGGAACCATACATAGCTTTAAGACGAGGTATGATAACGCTCATGGAGCAGGGAGAGAGAGGAACTAATAGCGGTCAGTGAAGAGGCGGGACCAGGAGCTAAGTCTCGACCCATGCAACCACAATTAGGTGAGTACACACAGACACTACACATAGACACACACACAAAACACACGGACACACATATACACACTACACACAGACACACTACACACAGACACACTACACACAGACACACTACACACAGACACACACACAGACACACACACAGACACACACACACACAGACACACACACACACACACACACGCGGATGTTAGGAAGTATTTGTTCAGTCACAGAGTTGTCAGGAAGTGGAATAGTCTGGGAAGTGATGTAGTGGAGGCAGGATCCATACATAGCTTTATGAAGAGGTATGATAAAGCTCATGAAGCAGGAAGAGTGACTTAGTAGATATCAGTGAAGAGGCAGGGCCAGGAGCTGTGAATCGACCCCTGCAACCCCTGCAGGGACTCAGACTTACAACGTTCTCTCTGACCAAGATGCAAACTTAAATAATGTATATTAGATCTGATTTCCTCTATTCTGTTTATTACAATATACAGTGGACCCCTGGAGTTCGTAATTAATCCGTTCCAGAGGGCGTTACTAACACAGAATATTACTAACTCCGAATCTATTTTCCCCATAAGAAATAATGGAAATTCAATTAATCCATTCCAGACACCCAAAAGTATTAAAATAATTTTTTTTGTACATTAAATATACATTAAATTACACAGAAAACAATGAGACATGGAGAATAAAAGTACATATAATAACATGTCACTTACCTTTATTGAAGAGTTGTTGATGTGTGGAAGATGGGAGGAGGGGAGAGTATGGAAGTTTTCTCATTGTTTGGAAGGGGAATCTCCTTCCATAAAGACATGAGGTAACAAGTCCTTGCCTTCCTGCTACACTCCCTGCATGCCTGCTACACTCCCTGCATGCCTGCTACACTCCCTGCATGCCTGCTACACTCCCTGCATGCCTGCTACACTCCCTGCATGCCTGCTACACTCCCTGCATGCCTGCTACACTCCCTGCATGCCTGCTACACTCCCTGCATGCCTGCTACACTCCCTGCATGCCTCCTACACTCCCTGCATGCCTGCTACACTCCCTGCATGCCTGCTACACTCCCTGCATGCCTGCTACACTCCCTGCATGCCTGCTACACTCCCTGCATTCCTGCTACACTCCCTGCATGCCTGCTACACTCCCTGCATGCCTGCTACACTCCTTGCATGCCTGCTACACCCTGCATGCCTGCTACACTCCCTGCATGCCTGCTACACTCCCTGCATGCCTGCTACACTCTTTATCACAGGGCTGGCACTAGGAGCTATCTTTGGGCCCATGGTGGCCTATTTAGCAGTTGCAAACACTAAGAACAATGGAATAATGACGAAATGTATCGTATGAACGCGTGGGGTGACCTTCACTAGCTGGTAAACAATGGCACACTGACTAAGAATGGTGCGTCAGGCCGCTCGGTCTGGGCGTACGCGTCTGGGATGAATTATGATCGAGCGGATCTACGATCACCGAACCAATATTTTTACGAAAAAATGTTACTAACTCCGAATTTTACGAACTCCGATGACTACGAACACCGGGGATCCACTGTACAGTACACTACTGTATAAACAATTAAAAATATACCAGAAATGTTATAAATGGTGCAAAGGTGACATTAAAACAGTACATATTCAAGATGATTGACCCAAACCCACTACCATTATAGTATGCTCCTCACTTAGCAACAAATTTGTTTACCGATGGGGTCTTAGGAATGAATCTCCATCGTTAAGGGAGGAGAGGCTGTATATACTTTTCTGTTTCTTATCACTCACACATATACACAGTAATGGTAGAAGCACATTCTGAATCTTAAAATACAGTAGACTCTAAAGTAAATTTAGTGTTACTTTAATGTAGTTGTAACTAAATTGGGTTTATTTAAAGTATAATTTAAAATGTGGTTATTCTATTTTTGGGTATTTTGGATGCATCTATGAAAACTTTGTACTGTACCCATGAACTGCATTTTCATGATCCTGTAATACCAGGTGATCCTTTGAAGATGTCATCTGAGCTGGGTGTAGAGAGGCCAACAACCCTTACCTTGCCAGAGTCTCAGGTAGAAAGGCGAGTGCACTTCAGTGATGTGGACGGTGTACGTTTGGTGACTAATAAGCAATCTCACGTGTCTACTACTCCTAGCCCAAGGTAAAATGCTAACCCTGCTAGTAATTGTTGTATATATTTGCTGGTCATGCTAATACCTAAACTCTTTGATTTCAGTTTACTTCAGCACAACTTGTTTAACATTGTAGGCAGGTCACAGAAAAAGGGCACTTAGAGGTCATAAATGGAGTGGTAAATGGCTAACATAATTAAATATACATCAGCCTTAACCCTTTCATTGTCTCCCATGTAGATCTGTGTTATTGACTCCAGTGTTACTCTTGTAGATCCATGTTTTCAGCACAACTCCCTCAAATACACTGTGAGTAATAAATTTTGGCCTAGACCTGAGAGAATGGGTATGGTGGGTATACACAGTATAAAAAAAAATCCTGCCCTCCATAGTGCATGATGAGAATAGCAAACCTCTGATCTTGTATTTGCTTTAAAATAGTGAATTTGAGGGTTTTCTAGGATAGTTTTTATGGTTTTATTGGCTGTTTCTTAGTATCAGTTAATAGAATGGATACCAAGATTTTGGTCGGTTTCAGACTGGAAATATGTAGCTTGAAATAGGCCTCAGAGCAGCGGAAATGTTGCTTTTTGGAGATTGTCCTGAGGAGGATTAAGCCTCTCCTTCCCTGTTCTGCTTCAATTATTGAGGCCCGCTGCCCCACATATCCATCACATCCTGGTTGATCTGGCACCTGGTGAAGATACTTGTCCAGTATCTTGTTCCAGCCATGTTTCTGATATCTTCTGGTAAGATGTTGAATAGTCTGGGACCCCCTGCTTCTCCTTCATTTGTTTTTCCATTCAAATGGCTTTTTGAAACAGCTTTATTTCATCTGTTTTTCCATCAAGATCAGAAAATCTTTTCTGAAATTGTTTTTGCAAGTCGTTATTGGTTTCTGTTGCAAATGAAGAAGGAAATTCTTCTTCACTTTCTTCATGAAAATTTTCACAACATGGGAAATGAACCAAGTTAGAAACTTTCACCTGTCCTTCAAATAGCTTCAATTTTGTCCTGAATGCCTTGATATACATGAATAGATCACAAATTTGTTTTACCTTGCAACTTCGGATTCAATTGATTCATATGGCTTGTCGTGTCTGCAAAAATTTCCAATTTCCTAAGCTATTCAGCGTTTGATAAAAGTGGTTCTCTGTGAGGAATTAATCAGGTTCCTTTCTGAGCTGAAAGAACCATAATAGAACCTTTCCACAACTAAGCCAATGAACTGCTGTACATTAAAGCAAGTCAATGAACTCAGAATCAGTTTCTTAAAAATATCATGAAACTGATGATTAAGCCCGTGAGATTGAATGAAATTTACTATTGAAACAGTAGGTTTCAAATCACAAGACATATCCTCATATTTTCGTCACAATGCTTGTTGATGGATAATACAATTCAGAAACATAGGCTTTAAGAATCCATCATCCTCTCAAACTTTTGTGATTTGTCCAGTCAAGCCTTTCTTCACCCCAGACATGTTCTTTACTCCATCAGTTGTCATGCATTGCAGTTTATTCCACTCCAGGTTTTTGCAGTTCTTTGAAGGTGTCTTCTCTGGTTCCTGTGCAGTGCAAGCTATGCAGTAATTCTAATTCTTGTGTGACATTAAATTCATTGTCGATGCCACAGATTAATACTAGGAGTTGTGATGTCAGTCACATCATTTGATTCATCAAGTGCAATAAAATAAAACTAAAAATTTTGTGCTTTGTTTGCAGTTTGATGAAATATATTGTTTTCTATATCTTCAGTTCTATGAGCAACAGTATTTGGTGCAAGTCTGAGGATTTTGAACAGATATGCTTTTTCTGGGCATAGCTCTCCTACTTCTTCCATCATACACTCTGTGATCAGATCTCCATCGGTGAATGGCTCTCCTCTTTTAGCTAATGCATAAGCTACTTTGTAACTGGGCTTTGTTAAAGTTTCATTTTCAGCTCACTTTTGCGTAAAAAACCTTGTTTGGAAAGTAACCTGTGATGCATTGATTCAGAATCTTCCGAATGCTGTATTCCTATGAATTGAAATACAACTTGGTTTATGTTTGGTCTCATAGTGCTGACATTTCGTGGCATACAACACACAAAGTTTTATCACCTGCTTGTACAAAGAAGTACAGTGGACCCCCGAGTTTCGTAAAAACTTCACTCTTGAAGTCTGCTCAAGTGCCATTACCGAACGAATTTACTCCCTTAAGGAAAAATTTCACGTAGGTTAGTCTATTTCAGACCCCCAAAAATACACTTCCACAAGAACTTACAAAATTATACTTACATAATTGCACGATTTCCGGGGTATTCGTTAACCGAGGGTCCACTGTACAGTGGAACCTCGGTTTTCGTATTCCCTAGGTTGTATGTAAAACTATAGTTATTCTCTATAAAATGTATTTTTTGTTAATATTTCCCATAAGAAATAATGTAAATCCAGTTACTCCATTCCAGACACCCAAAAATATTAACAAAAAATACATTTTATAGAGAATAACTATAGTTTTACATACAACCTAGGGCATATGAAAACCAAGGTTCCACTGTACTTTATGTCCCACTCTTCATTAAACAGGCAGCACTCACTCTGCACTGTTCTTTTCCTTTTTCTTTCCATAACTGAAGGGTATATGTGAAAAATGAAAACATTAAAACTAAATTTTGAACAAATTTTGACATATAAATTGTTACAAGCAACAAAATCCTTAACTTTAAGTAGCTATAATGGCTGAAAATGAGGGTTTATTAGTTGTATTATTTATATTTCAAGTTGCTGCGGGCCACATGTGACCCACAGGCCGCAGTTTGGAGACCCCTGGTCTAAACCATGATCAATCATTCTTGGTTATATTTTATTAATCCGAGAAATAGGGTAAATATTCAATTTTTGGGGGATGATGGATTGAAAATGGAGGGCAAGTGTTATATAGGAGAAGCCTGGGGATGAGATTGATAAACAGTGGAAAGGTTGCTTTAGTGGCTGGAATGCTGACAGTGTTTATTTTGGACTCTGTTTTAAATTGGAATTATTTTAATATTGTGTATAATTGGCCAAATTACTCACTGTGCATTTTAGAGAGTAGTTCTTATACATGCACTTCAATGGGCAGTTTTTTTATGCTCATTCAGTAGAACAGAAGGCATCTAGTTAACCCTTTCAGGGTTAACTAGATGCTCTCAAGAGTCACAAAATTTAAAAAAAAAAAAAAATTCTTATGAAATGGTACAGAATCTTTTTCTGAAAGTAATAAAACAAAAAGTGCAAAATTTGATGGAAAACTGATGAAATTACACTTTCACTAATTTTGACGAGTCAGTGATATTTACACATTGGCGATTTTATCCAATTTGAGTCTGATTTTAGGCCAATTCCATTGTTCCGGTTGTCCAAATTCTTAGCTATTTCACTAGTATGGCTTCCATTCTATCGAGTACAAGAAACTGCCCATTCAACTACAGTGGACCCACGGATTACGTCATTATTTCGTTCCAGAATGCTGTTCAAGTGCTGTTACCAAACGAATTTGTTCCCATAAGGAATAATGTAAATTAGATTAGTCCTTTTAGACCCCCCAAAAATACACTTACAAAAGCACTTACAAAAATACACTTACATAATTGTTCGAGTTTGGAGCAGTATGTAATCCGGGGGTCCACTGTATTTAAACTACCCAATAAAGTGATCAGACATTGGTACAGTGGTACCTCGACTTACGATATTAATCCGTCAGAGAGGGCATATCTTAAGACGAAACAATCGTTAGACGAATCAATTTTCCCCATAAGAAATAATGGAAATAAATTTAATCCGTCCAAGACTTCCAAAAGTAGTTAAATAAAATATTTTTTAGAACTTTTGGACATTAAATAATAAATAATTTAATAAAGAATATCTAAATAAGCATGCAAATATTGAACAATAACATGTCACTTACATTTATTGAAGAGTTGTTGATGTGTGGAGGACGGGAGGAGGGGAGAAGGTGGAGTAGTATGCTAGTGTTTGGAAGGGGAATCCCCTTCCATTAACACTGCAGGTACCAAGTTCTTTTCTGGGGTTACTGGCCTTTTTCTTTGAATGCTACACTCCCTGCATGAATGCTACACTCCCTGCATGAATGCTACACTCCCTGCATGAATGCTACACTCCCTGCATGAATGCTACACTCCCTGCATGAATGCTACACTCCCTGCATGCCTACTACACTCCCTGCATCCTTGCTACACTCCCTGCATCCTTGCTACACTCCCTGCATCCTTGCTACACTCCCTGCATCCTTGCTACACTCCCTGCATCCTTGCTACACTCCCTGCATCCTTGCTACACTCCCTGCATCCTTGCTACACTCCCTGCATCCTTGCTACACTCCCTGCATCCTTGCTATGCTCCCTGCATCCCTGCTACACTCCCTGCATCCTTGCTACACTCCCTGCATCCCTGCTACACTCCCTGCATCTTTGCTACACTCCCTGCATCTTTGCTACACTCCCTGCATGCCTGCTACACTCCCTGCATGCCTGCTACACTCCCTGCATCCCTGCTACACTCTCTGCATCTTTGCTACACTCCCTGCATGCCTGCTACACTCCCTGCATAAATGCTACACTCCCTGCATGAATGCTTCACTCCCTGCACATTCTTTACCACAGGCTTGGCACTAGGAGCTTTCTTGGGGCCCATGGTGGCTTATTTAGCAGTTGCAAGCACTAAAAACAGTGGAATAATGACAATATACTGGTATGAATGCGTGGGTGTGGGTGGGTGGTCGCTCTCACTTGTAAACAATAGCACACTGACGCTCCCTGGAGTGCGCGCTCAGCTGGGCGCCAAGCGGACACGTCCGGTACGAATGTCGGTAGACGAATCAAACAACGTAAGTCGCATTCAAATTTCTTACGTTATAAATATCGGTTATCGAATATAACGTAAGATGATAGCATCGTAAGTCGAGGTACCACTGTAATTTGGCCAATTTCACACAAAATTCAGGAAATTCCAATTTCAAAATACGGTCCAGAATAAACAGTGCAGACATTCCTGGCACTAAAATAACATTTCCTCTGTTCATTAGTCATGTCCCCAGGCCTCTCCTATATTACATTTGCTTTCCCTTTTGAATTTTTATTCACACAAAAAATAATTATTTACTGTTATGCAGACTACTGCATTATTATTATAGTTGTATAAATAATGTCAGTGCTTTCGTAAATGTGTATTAGAGTGGCCAGATGGATGCATATTGGATGAATGACGTCATTTGTGTACTGTAGAATATCTGCAAAAATCAAACATTTACGCTACTCTGAGCTCAATTTCAAGCTACTTTCAGTCCTGAAACCAATCAAAATCATCTATATTTCTGTAATATAAATTCTATTCTGTTAAATAATACAAGAAACCAAGAACACAAAAATAAAAACCATATGAAAATACACCGCAAAGTTGCTGTTTTAAACCAAAAACATGGTCACAGTTTTTTCCCATTATGCACTACTTGCTGAAGGATTATTTTTATGTGGTGCACACTTACTGCATACACCCATTCTCTAATATCTAGGCCTGAATTTACCACTCACAGCTTATCTGAGTGAGCTGAGCTCATGGCGTATTACTACAGGACCGACATTGGCTTCAAAGCAGAACAACGGGACCAACCTCAAAAGGGTTAAATAGCTAGGAATTGGGTCAGTTTGAGCAATGAGTTTGTCTTAAAATAGGAGTCAAAGTAGACAAAATTGCTGATGTGTAAATTGTTACCAGACCACCAACTTTACGTGTGTGTAATTCTGTAGGTCAGGGAATTTTTAACCCTTAAACTATCCACACGTAGATATACGTTGACTCGCGTACTGCTCCAAATGTAGATCTACGTTTTTTTTTTAAATGCTTTTAACCTTGCCACGATAAGCCTGAGTTGCCTAGACATTAGAGAATGGGTCTGTGCACTCAGTGTGCGCAGTATTACAAAATTTGGGGATGCCAAAAAAAATGTGCTCTTCATTTTAAACAAAAAAAACAATTTATTTTTTTCTCAAAACATTCAGTGCGCTACGCGCGTCAACATAGATCATCGTGTGGACAGTTTAAGGGTTAAATTGGTCTTCTGTGGCAACCATGTGATAGTGTTATATGAATAGAGGACAGATTCGGGGAAAAAATGATGTATATAAATATAAGGTGAGGAGCTCTACAAAAGATGTGTCCAGGAAAATTAATGTAAATTATGGGTAGGGAAAATTTAAGTAGCAATTTATTCTGATATAGTGTACTTCAGTAAAGTTTATAAACTGAGAAGTTGACTGTTTAAACTACTGTTTAAACTGTAGTGTTTTATGGAAAAGCGAGTATAGAAAACAGATTATGGCCTCAATGTTGATCTAAAGGTCTTAAGACCTCCATCATTGCTCAAAGATTTGCTTTGTTTTTCTGTATTTCAGAAAGTCCCGTGCTGATCATGACTTCAGACCAAAGCGTAAGAGATCCATAAGCTTCTCATCTGCAGGAGAATTTCGATTTGGTAATAAGCGACGCAAGAAGGGAAGAGTTTTACCCTCTAAGTTTCTTCTTGGTGGGAATATTACAGATCCTCTTAATCTTGGCTCTTTGGACAAGGAGGAAGTTACACAGTAAGTTTATTTAGCAAATGTAAATGTTTGGTTTCAGTTGTCTATGTACATACATGGTTACATGTACATAGATGGATAAACCAGGAATGCAGTTATTTTCTCATATTTTTTCCCCATTGCTGTTTCATTAGCCCTTGTAAGTTTTATTTAGGTTTAACTAAAAGTCTAGGCAGTGAAAGATGGGATATCAGCTTGGAGCTAAGGAGTATGGAAGTAAGGAGTATGGAAGTAACTTTGTTTCTATAGCATTACCTAATAAAATAATCCATTCTCTTGCACTCTTTGTAACTCATCTAATGACCATATAAACTGTTATTGCAATACAAATAATTGATTTGATTTGTTTGATCTGACTTAATAAATTGCATTACTACAAATAATAAATTGTTATGTTCAACTTATGTTCAAATTTCATTGCTTAAATACTCAATTACAGTGATCCCTCGGTTTTTGCCGAAAATTCGTTCCAGAATGCTGCTCATGTGCCATTACCGAACGAATTTACTTCCTTAAGAAATAATGTCACGTAGGTTAGTCTATTTCAGACCCCCAAAAATACACTTCCAACAGCACTTACGAAAATACACTTACATAAATGTTCGAGTTTGGAGATGCACGAAAACCGAGGGACCACTGTATACTTATTTTGTAAATTGTCTACTATAATTTTTACTATTTAGTCTATTATAGCATAATTAATTGTAATTAATTTTAAGATTGTGTTATTACAACACAAATAATCGATTTGATTTGTTTAATCTGATTTAATAAATTTATTAATACAAATACAGTGGACCCTCGGTTAACGAAAAAAATTCATTGCAGAAGCCTGCTCAAGTGCCATTACCGAACGAATTTACGTCCTTAAGAAATAATGTCATGTAGGTTAGTCTATTTCAGACCCCCAAAACTACACTTCCACAAGAACTTACAAAATTATACTTACATAATTGCACGATTTCCGGGGTATTCGTTAACCGAGGGTCCACTGTAATAAATTATGTTGACATATAAAACTGTAATGATCCAAAATTATAAAACTATTGTTTCAAAAATGTTATGTTCAAATTATATTCAAATTAATTAATTGAGCTATGTGTAGAAAGAGGTTTGGTAATAAGTAATACATATTTTATGAAAAAGAGGATAAATAAATATACAAGGTATGATATAGCACGTAAGGAAAGTAGTTTGTTGGATTATGTTTTGGTGGATAAAAGGTTGATGAGTAGGCTTCAGGATGTACAGTGGTACCCCGACTTACGATATTAATCCGTCAGAGAGGGCATATTTTAAGGCGAAACAATCGTTACACGAATCAATTTTCTACATAAGAAATAATGGAAATAAATTTAATCCGTCCAAGACTTCCAAAAGTAGTTAAATAAAATATTTTTTAGAACTTTTTGACATTAAATAATACAGAATTTAATAAAGAATACCTAAATACACATGTAAATATTGTACAATAACATGTCACTTACATTTATTGAAGAGTTGTTGATGTGTGGACGGGAGGAGGGGAGAAGGTGGAGTAGTATGCTAGTGTTTGGAAGGGGAATCCCTTCCATTAACACTGCAGGTACCAAGTTCTTTCTGGGGTTACTGGCCTTTTCTTTGAATGCTACACTCCCTGCATGAATGCTACACTCCCTGCATGAATGCTACACTCCTGCATGAATGCTACACTCCTGCATGCCTACTACACTCCCTGCATCCTTGCTACACTCCCTGCATCCTTGCTACACTCCCTGCATCCTTGCTACACTCCCTGCATCCTTGCTACACTCCCTGCATCCTTGCTACACTCCCTGCATCCCTGCTACACTCCCTGCATCCCTGCTACACTCCCTGCATCTTTGCTACACTCCCTGCATCCCTGCTACACTCCCTGCATCCCTGCTACACTCCCTGCATCCTTGCTACACTCCCTGCATCCCTGCTACACTCCCTGCATCCTTGCTACACTCCCTGCATCCCTGCTACACTCCCTGCATCTTTGCTACACTCCCTGCATCTTTGCTACACTCCCTGCATGCCTGCTACACTCCCTGCATGCCTGCTACACTCCCTGCATCCCTGCTACACTCTCTGCATCTTTGCTACACTCCCTGCATGCCTGATACACTCCCTGCATGCCTGCTACACTCCCTGCATAAATGCTACACTCCCTGCATAAATGCTTCACTCCCTGCACATTCTTTACCATAGGCTTGGCACTAGGAGCTTTCTTGGGGCCCATGGTGGCTTATTTAGCAGTTGCAAGCACTAAAAACAGTGGAATAATGACAATATACTGGTATGAATGCGTGGGTGTGGGTGGGTGGTCGCTCTCACTTGTAAACAATAGCACACTGACGCTCCCTGGAGTGCGCGCTCAGCTGGGCGCCAAGCGGACACGTCCGGTACGAATGTCGTTAGACGAAGCAAACATCGTAAGTCACAGTCAAATTTCTTACGTTATAAATATCGGTTATCGAAAATAACGTAAAATGATAACATCGTAAGTCGGGGTACCACTGTACATGTTTATAGAGGGGCAACGGATATATCAGATCATTATTTGGTGGTAGCTACAGTTAGAGTAAAAGGTAGATGGGACAAAAAGAAAATGGCAACAGCAAGTAAGAGAGAGGTAAAAGTGTATAAACTAAGGGAGGAGGAAGTTAGGGTGAGATATAAGCAACTATTGGCAGAAAGGTGGGCTAGTGCAAGTAGGAGTAGTGGGGGGGTTGAAGAGAGTTGGGATAGTTTTAAAAATGCAGTATTAGAATGTGGGGCAGAAGTTTGTGGCTATAGGAGGGTGGGTGCAGGAGGAAAGAGGAGTGAGTGGTGGAATGAAGAAGTAAAGGGTGTGATAAAAGAGAAAAAGGTAGCTTATGAGAGGTTTTTACAAAACAGAAGTGTAATAGAAGAGCAGAGTATATGGAGAGTAAAAGAAAGGTGAAGAGAGTGGTGAGAGAGTGCAAAAGAAGAGCGGATGAAAGAATGGGAGAGGCTCTGTCAAGAAATTTTGCTGAAAACAAGAAAAAATTTTGGAGTGAGATAAACAAGGTAAGAAAGCCTAGGGAACGAATGGATTTGTCAGTTAAAAACAGAGTAGGGGAGTTAGTAGATGGGGAGCTTGTGGAGGTTGGGCTCTTTCCTACGATATAATAGACTGTTAAACTTAGCTTATTGATGAATCCAAGATGTCGCAGCCGTCCCCAACACCTTCTCAGGGGATCCATCTATTGCCACACACTCCACAGGGCTGTATGGAAAAAATACACGTGGTTAATTATAATATATTGCCCCAAAGGAGCGTATGTCCATATTTCAGTCTTTGACTCCAGACTGAATTTACACTCACGTGTTTGGACTAAAAAGTCCACGCATAACCGCCGTCAATAGATAAATTTTGATGTTCTTGACTACAAGAACTGCGCATTCCCCTGTTTGACAAGAAAACAAAACATACCTTGCTCGTGTAACTTTGAGCGATGGTGTTGGCTCCAATATATACGGCGGAAATGCTGTCTTGATTGTAGAATGCCGCTGAAGAATCACCATCTTGTTTCGATGGAATTCACTTGCGATTGTCTCTACGTTTGTCTTTTTGCAGTAAGAAGCTGCGCACACTTCTGAATATACTGCGATGTTGATGTTATTCACTAAACAAGCTGGAACAGAGTTCTTATCTTATTTCTCGACGTTAGTGGAGATTAAATTAAAATAACGGACGCGTACGACTAATGTCTATGTTGATTTACGTCGCCTCGCGCGCATGACCCCTAGAGTCATATGACC
>WNWK01004822.1:22712-37716 GCA_009830355.1 Cherax destructor
AAACATACCTTGCTCGTGTAACTTTGAGCGATGGTGTTGGCTCCACCATATACGGCGGAAATGCTGTCTTGATTGTAGAATGCCGCTGAAGAATCACCGTCTTGTTTCGATGGAATTCACTTGCGATTGTCTCTACGTTTGTCTTTTTGCAGTAAGAAGCTGCGCACACTTCTGAATATACTGCGATGTTGATGTTATTCACTAAACGCGCTGGAACAGAGTTCTTATCTTATTTCCCGACGTTAGTGGAGATTAAATTAAAATAACATAATAATAATAATAATAATTTTTATTTCTATGCATGTTACAAGTGTACAATGTTATTGGTAGTTACAATTATAAAACAATTATAAAACTGTAATGCAAGGAGAGCCACTGGCATGCCATGGCATTAGGGGCAGTTTATTCTAGAGACTTATTCACTAAGTACTTAATGCTAAAGAAATTGATTGAGTTTATTCTAGTTCTGTATTATTTAAATTATTATATGGTTATACATACTATTAAAAGACAATACAAGAGAAATTGGTTGAGTTTAATCTAGTTGTATAATTTATTTCAAGTTACAGTATGTTGATGCTATACTAGTATAATAACAATACTAGAAATTGTTTTTAGAGTTTCTTCTAGATATATATTTTATTTCAAATTAAGAAAATGATGATACTATAAGATTTTAAATGACAATATGATGATATGAAATTGCAACAAGTGTTAAGGAGGATGAACATATCAAATTGAGATCTTCTTAAGTAAAATAATATTGGGTTTGGAAGTTTGTTACAGTATGAGTATTTAGTATAGGGTGAGTAGGTGATTTTTGAGAAGAGTCTTGAATTGATTTTCCGACAAGGTTAACTTGATATTTACTGGTAATGAATTCCAGATTCTGGGGCCCTTTATGTGCATAGAATTTTACATTGGTTAGTATGGACTTGGGGTATGTCAAATAGTGATCTGTGTCTTGTGTCATGTTGTGGGACCTATTAAAGTTGTTGAGGAGAATTCTGAGCGCAGGGTTGATATTAGCATGTAGAGTTTTATGTATGTAGAAGGCACATGAATAGGTATGAATATTTTTTATGGTGAGTAGTTTTAAGGTTCTGAATATAGGTGGAGTATGCTGTCTAGAGTGGGAATTTGTTATCATCCTGACTGCAGCCTTTTGCTGGGTTATGAGTGGTCTAAGGTGATTTAATGTTGTTGAGCCCCATGCACAGATTCCATAGGTGAGATAAGGGTAGATAAGAGAATGATATAGTGCAATGAGAGCTGGTTGAGGCACATAATAGCGTATCTTAGATAATATACCTACTGTCCTTGAGATTTTCTTGGAAATTTGTTGTATGTGTGTTTGGAATTTAAGACTACTGTCAAGGTGGATTCCTAGGAATTTTCCCTCTGTGAGCCTTGTGATGGGTGAACCATTTAGCGTTATGTTAAGTGGAACATTTGCAGCTTTGTTTCCAAACTGAATGTAGTAGGTCTTGTCCGTGTTGAGAGTAAGCTTATTTGTCATCATCTATGTTGATATTTTCTGTAATTCGGTATTAACTGTGTTGGCTAGTACGACTGGATTTGGGTGAGAGAAGACATATGCGTACGCGTACGACTAATGTCTATGTTGATTTACGTCGCCTCGTGCCGCATGACCCCTAGAGTCATATGACTTCTACGGAGCCTGTATTCAATCTGCCCCTCATGCTGCCTTGTGGCTCGTGCCTCGTGCAGCCACGAGGTGCCTCGTGCTGCTGTGGTCAGCACAATTTGTGACACACTGTAGTCAGTACATCTGGCTTGAATTAAATTGTTTTTCTCAGCCAGACGCACCTCCTCTGGCCCTTTCCTGAGGGAGGAAAGGGTGAGGGCCCTTAACAAGGGTAGTAAGGGCGCATACCCCCCTTCTTTGGAGAATTTTCTCCACAGAGCTGGAGGTATTGGGTAGATGGCGGGAATATTTTGAGGAACTTTTAAATGTCGATGAAACAAGGGAGGCGGTAATTTCATGTACTGGCCAGGGAGGTACAACATCGTTTAGGAGTGAAGAAGAGCAGGATGTGAGTGTGGGGGAGGTGCATGAGGCATTACGTAGAATGAAAGGGGTAAAGCAGCTGGAATTGACGGAATCATGACAGACATGTTAAAAGCAGGGGGGGATATAGTGCTGGAGTGGTTGGTATTTTTGTTTAATAAATGTATGAAAGAGGGGAAGGTACCTAGGGATTGGCAGAGAGCATGCATAGTTCCTTTATATAAAGGGAAGGGGGATAAAAGAGAGTGTAAAAATTATAGGGGAATAAGTTTACTGAGTATACCAGGTAAAGTGTATGGCAGTGTTATTATTGAAAGAATTAGAGGTAAGACAGAGAGTAGGATTGCAGATGAGCAAGGAGGCTTTAGAGTGGGTAGGGGATGTGTAGATCAAGTGTTTACAGTGAAGCATATATGTGAACAGTATTTAGATAAAGGTAGAGAAGTTTTTATTGCATTTATGGATTTAGAAAAGGCATATGATAGAGTGGATAGGGGAGCAATGTGGCAAATGTTGCAAGTGTATGGAATAGGTAGTAAGTTACTGAAGGCTGTAAAGAGTTTTATGAGGATAGTGAGGCTCAGGTTAGGGTGTGTGAGGAGGGAGATTACTTCCGGTAAAAGTAGGTCTTAGACAGGGATGTGTAATGTCACCATGGTTGTTTAATATATTTATAGATGGGGTTGTAAAAGAAGTAAATGCTAGGGTGTTGGGGAGAGGGGTGGGATTAAATTTTGGAGAATTAAATGCAAAATGGGAGTTGACACAGTTACTTTTTGCTGATGATACTGTGCTTATGGGAGATTCTAAAGAAAAGTTGCAAAGGTTAGTGGACGAGTTTGGGAGAGTGTGTAAAGGTAGAAAGTTAAAAGTGAACATAGATAAGAGTAAGGTGATGCGGGTATCAAACGATTTAAATAAAGAAAAATTGGATATCACATTGGAGAGAGGGATTATGGAAGAAGTAAATGTTTTCAGATATTTGGGAGTTGACGTGTCAGCGGATGGGTTTATGAAGGATGAGGTTAACCATAGAATTGATGAAGGAAAAAAGGTGAGTGGTGCGTTGAGGTATCTGTGGAGACAAAAAACGTTATCCATGGGGGCAAAGAAGGGAATGTACGAAAGTATAGTGGTACCAACACTCTTATATGGGTGTGAAGCATGGGTTGCAAATGCTGCAGATAGGAGGAGGCTGGAGGCAGTGGAGATGTCCTGTCTAAGGGCAATGTGTGGTGTAAATATTATGCAGAAAATTCAGAATGTGGAAATTAGGAGAAGGTGTGGAGTTACTAAAAGTATTTGTCAGAGGGCTGAAGAGGGGTTGTTGAGGTGGTTTGGTCATTTAGAGAGAATGGATCAAAGTAGAATGACTTGGAGAGCGTATAAATCTGTAGGGGAAGGAAGGCGGGGTAGGGGTCGTCCTAGAAAAGGTTGGAGGGAGGGGGTAAAGGAGGTATTGTGGGCGAGGGGCTTGGACTTCCAGCAAGCATGTGTGAGCGTGTTAGATAGGAGTGAATGGAGACGAATGGTTTTTGGGACATGACGATCTGTTGGAGTGTGAGCAGGGTAACATTGTGTGAAGGAATTCAGGGAAACCAGTTAATTGATTTAGTTGGACTTGAGTCCTGGAAATGGGAAGTACAATGCCTGCACTTTAAAGGAGGGGTCTGGGATAGTGACAGCTGGGAGGGCCAATTCTCAGCTGTCGTATCTGAGCTCCTCTGCAAAGACAGTGATTATGTATGTGTGTGGTGATAGTGTTGAATGATGATGAAAGTATTTTCTTTTTTGGGATTTTCTTTCTTTTTGGGTCACCCTGCCTCGGTGGGAGACGGCCGACTTGTTGAAAAAAAAAAAAAAAAACTTATATTGTGAATTCTTTCTTTCTTTCAACACGTTGGCTGTTTCCCACTGAGGCAGGGTGGCCCAAAAGGAAAAACGAAAGTTTCTCCTTTTACATTTAGTAATATATACAGGAGAAGGGGTTACTAGCCCCTTGCTCCCAGCATTTTAGTCACCTCTTACGACACGCATGGCTTACGGAGGAAGAATTCTATTCCACTTCCCCATGGAGATAAGAGGAAATAAGAACAAGAACTAGTAAGAAATTAGAAGAAACCCCAGAGGGGTGTGTATATACAGTGGTACCTCGAGTTACGATATTTTTTCGTTCGAGAATGCCGTTCAAGTGCCATTACCAAACGAATTTATCCCGATAAGGAATAATGTAAAATAGACTAGTCCTTTTACACCCCCAAAAATATACTTACAAAAGCATTTAAAAAAATAAACTTACATAAAAGGGCGATTTTGGGGACCATCGTAACTCGAGGTACCACTGTATATGCTTGTACATGAATGTGTAGTGTGATCTAAGTGTAAGTAGAAGTAGCAAGATGTACCTGAAATCTTGCATGTTTATGAGACAAAAAAGACACCAGCAATCCTACCATCATGTAAAACAATTACAGGCTTTCGTTTTACACTCACTTGGCAAGACGATATTCCTCCCTGGGCGGTTGCTGTCTACCAACCTACTACCTATATTGTGAATTGTTTACTATAATTCTTACCATTTAGTTTTAAGTTAATTTTAAGTCTGCCCACAATGCTCTGCATATTATGGGCTTTTGGCATGTACACCCCATTTTTCTTTTTCAACTATATGTACATCTTTGTATCAAGTCACAATAAAATATTATTATTATTATATTATAATGAATACACTGTATTCAGATACAGTGGACCCCCGAGTTTCGTAAGGTTCTTATTTCGTAAAAATCGTGTTTCGTAAGCTTTTTTTGATTTTGAGAATCGTAAACTGGCTCGTGTTTCGTAACGTATTAGACCTGTCCGCCTGCTCTGCGCCTGCGCAGGACGCAGGATGCCCGCCAGTGAAGCATTGTTTACCATTGAGAGAACATTACCCAGCGCGCTCTTTCAAACATTCACAATACATTTGGTGTCTTTTTTGGTGGTTTAGTGACTGTCACTGTGAAATAAGTCACCATGGGTCCAAAGAAGCTTCCTAGTGGCACCCCTGTGGTAGCATTCATGCAGTGAGTGTAGCATTCATGCAGTGAGTGTAGCATTCATGCAGTGAGTGTAGCATGCATGCAGGGAGTGTAGCATTCATGCAGGGAGTTTAGCATTCATGCAGGGAGTTTAGCAGGCATGCAGGGAGTTTAACAGGCATGTAGGGAGTGTAGCATTGATGCAGGGAGTTTAGCATTGATGCAGGGAGTTTAGCATTGATGCAGGGAGTTTAGCATTGATGCAGGGAGTTTAGCATTGATACAGGGAGTTTAGCATTCATGCAGGGAGTTTAGCATTCATGCAGGGAGTTTAACAGGCATGCAGGGAGTGTAGCATTGATGCAGGGAGTGTAGCAGGCATGCAGAGAGTGTAGCATTGATGCAGGGAGTTTAGCAGGCATGCAGGGAGTGTAGCATTGATGCAGGGAGTTTAGCAGGCATGCAGGGAGTTTAGCAGGCATGCAGGGAGTGTAGCATTCATGCAGGGAGTTTAGCAGGCATGCAGGGAGTTTAACAGGCATGCAGGGACTTTAGCATTGATGCAGGGAGTTTAGCAGACATGCAGGGAGTGTAGTATTCATGCAGGGAGTGTAGTAGGCATGCAGGGAGTGTAGCAGGCATGCAGGGCGTGTAGCAGGCATGCTGGGAGTGGGGATTCCCCTTCGTAGAGGCTGAAGAATTCCTCCCCCAACAAGTGTTTAATTGTGATGAAACAGACCTGTTTTGGAAGAAAATGCCCAACAGGTCCTTCATTACTCATTACCCTATCTTCCAGATGCCTGCATCTCTTCAATAAAGGTAAGTAAATGTATATATATATTATTTTTAATTATTTTGTATGCGAATATTTTTTTGTGGAACGGATTAATTGTATTTACATTATTTCTTATGGGAAATAAGGGTTCGAATTTCGTAAACTTCGTGTTAAGTAATAGCTCCTGGAACGGATAAATTACGATACTCGGGTTTCCACTGTACAGTGGTACCCTGAGTTTCGAATGGCTCCCAACTCTACCTATTGTGTAAGTTTATTATTGTAAGTGCTTTTGTAAGTGTATTTTTGTGGGTCTGAAATACTAATCTAATTTACATTATTTCTTATATATTTTTTTTTATTAACACATCAGCCACTTCCCACCAAGGCAGGGTGGCCTGACAAAGAAAAACTTTCATCATTCACTCCATCACTGTCTTGCCAGAGGCGTGCTTACACTACAGCTGCAAAACTGCAACATTAACACCCCTCCTTCAAAGTGCCGGCACTGTACTTCCCATCTCCAGGAATCAAGTCCGGCCTGCCGGTTTCCCTGAAACCCTTCATAAATGTTGCCTTGCATACACTCCAACAGCACGTCAAGTCCTAAAAACCATTTGTCTCCATTCGCTCCTATCTAACATGTTCACGCATGCTTGCTGGAAGTCCAAGCCCCTTGCACACAAAACCTCCTTTACCCCCTCCCTCCAACCTTTTCTAGGTTGACCCCTACACCGCCTTCCCTCCTCTACAGATTTATACACTCTCGAAGTCATTCTCTTTTGTTCCATCCTCTCTATATGTCCAAACCATCTCAACAACCCCTCCTCAGCTCTCTGGATAATAGTTTTGGTAATCCCAAACCTTCTAATAATCTCCAAACTATGGATTCTCTGCATTATATTCACACCACACAATGCCCTCAGACATGACATCTCCACTGCCTCCAGCCTTCTTGTTGCAACATTCACAACCCATGTCTCACACCCATACAAGAGTGTTGGTATAACTATGCTCTCATACATTCCCCTCTTTGCTTTCATGGATAAAGTTCTCTGTCTCCACAAGCTCCTCAGTGCACCACTCACCTTTTTCCCTCGTTAATTCTATGGGTCACCTCATCCTTCATATACCCATCTGCTGAAACATCCACTCCCAAATATCTGAACACATTCACCTCCTCCATACTCTCTCCCTCCAATCTGATATCCAATCTTCCGTTATCTATTTTTTTGTTATCCTCATCACCTTACTCTTTCCTATATTCACTTTTAATTTCCTTCTTTTACATACCCTACCAAACTCATCCACCAACCTCTGCAACTTCTCTTCAGAATCCCCCAAAAGCAGTGTCATCAGCAAAGAGCAACTGTGACAACTCCCACTTTGTGTTAGATTCTTTATCTTTTAACCCCACACCTCTTGCCAACACCTGAGCATTCACTTCTCTTACAACTCCATCTATAAATATATTAAACAACCACGGTGACATTACACATCCCTGTCTAAGGCCTACTTTTACTGGGAAATAATCTCCCTCTCGCCTACATACTCTAACCTGTGCCTCACTATCCTCGTAAAAACTTTTCACCGCTTTCAATAACCTACCTCCTATTCCATACATTTGCAACATCTGCCACATTGCCTCCCTATCCACCCTATCATATGCCTTTTCCAAATTCATAAATGTCACAAACACCTCTTTACCCTTATCTAAATATTGTTCACCTATATGTTTCACTGCAAACACTTGGTCTACACACCCACTACCCTTCCTAAAGCCTCCTTGTTCATCCGCTATCCTGCTCTCCATCTTACTCATAATTCTTTCAATAATAACTCTACCATACACTTTACCAGGTATACTCAACAGACTTATTCCCCTATAATTTTACACTCTCTTTTGTTCACTTTGCCTTTATACAAAGGAACTATGCATGCTCTCTGCCAATCCCTAGGTACCTTACCCTCTTCCATACATTTATTAAATAAAAACACTAACCACTCTAAAACTATATCCCCACCTGCCTTTAACATTTCTATCTTTATCCCATCAATCCCAGCTGCTTTACCCCCTTTCATTCTACTCACTGCCTTACGAACTTCCCCCACACTCACAACTGGTTCTTCCTCACTCCTATAAGATGTTATTCCTCCTTGCCCTTTACACGAAATCACAGCTTCCCTATCTTCATTAACATTTAACAATTCCTCAAAATATTCCCTCCATCTTCCCGATACCTCTAACTCTCCATTTAATAACTCTCCTCTCCTATTTTTAACTGACAAATCCATTTTTTTCCTAGGCTTTCTCAACTTGTTAATCTCACTCCAAAACTTTTTCTTATTTTCAACAAAATTTGTTGATAACATCACACCCACCCTCTCATTTGCTCTCTTTTTACACTGCTTTACCACTCTCTTAACCTCTCTTTTTCTCTCCATATACTCCTCCCTCCTTGCATCACTTCTACTTTGTAAAACCTCTCATATGCTAACTTTTTCTCTCTTACTACTCATCATTCCACCAATTGCTCTTCTTCCCTCCCGCACCTACTTTTCTATAACCACAAACTTCTGCTGAACACTCTAGCACTATATTCTTAAACTTACTCCATACCTCTTCTACCCCACTGCCTATACTCTCACTAGCCCATCTGTCCTCCAACAGTTGTTTATATCTTACTCTAACTGCCTCCTTTAGTTTATAAATCTTCACTTCTCTCTTGCTGTTTCCATTCTCCTTGTATCCCATCTACCTTTTACTCTCACTGTAGCTACAACTAAAAAGTGATCTGATATATCTGTGGCCCCTCTATAAACAAGTACATCCTGAAGTCTACCGAACAGTCTTTTATCTACCAATATGTAGGCCAACAAACTACTGTCATTTCACCCTACATCATATCTTGTATACTTATTTATCCTCTTTTTCTTAAAATATGTGTTACCTATAACCAAACCCCTTTCTATACAAAGTTCAATCAAATGCTCCCCATTATCATTTACACCTGGTACCCCAAACTTACCTACCACACCCTCTCTAAATGCTTCTCCTACTTTAGCATTTATTCCTTTTGGGAACAAATTCGTTCGGTAACAGCACTTGAACAGCATTCTGGAATGAAGAAAGTTCGAAACTCTGGGTACCACTGTACAGTGGACCCTCAGTTTTCGTTGAAAATTCTTTTCAGAATGCTGTTTGAGTGCCGTTTCCAAACGAATTTGTTCCCATAAGGACAAATGTAAATTAGATTAGTCATTTCAGACCCCCCAAAAGTACACTTACAAAAGCACTTACGAAAATACACTTACATAATTGTTCAAGTTTGGAGGTGCACGAAAACCGTGGGTCTACTGTATTTAGGAACTGATGTATAGGCAGATGGGTCTAAGAAAGATAAGGTGAACCACAGAATAAGTGTAGGAGAAAGAAAGTAGGTGATGTGTTAAGGCATCTGTGACAAGAGAGAAGTTTACCAGAATACAGTGGTACCAATAATTTTATATAGGTGTAAGATATGGGCTTTAAAGTGGGACTCAAATTTTGCGAAATCGTCAATGCATAAATTCCACTGAGATCGCTAACTTTGTACCTTTGTACTTTTGGTGTCATTACCTTCAGAAGAGATTCTTTATCATATCAGAAGAAAAAATAATTAAAAAAAATGAAAACCTGGAACAATATTAATTTTAGGGGAATTGACAGTGAAAGGGTCAAATGATATCGTATCCTTTCATTTTAAGATAGAGATGAATGCACTTGAAAGATACATATTAATACATGTTTTAATTCTCAAGTTAGCAGATGTTAGAATTTTCCTCACCAACTTTGTGTTTGTTCTGTTGGGATACAATTGTATAGCTCTACTTTTTATATACCACACTTGTACTGAATATAAATTTGCTCTTCCACCCAAAATAAAACAAGTAGTATTTTACAACATAATATTTTTTACAGATTAGGCAGTGTAGAAGTAACTGGTTCTGCAGTGTCCAAACGCTCTGGTGCTGTACGAGTTATTATCCCACCAAATATTAATGATCCATTGAACCTGGATGTATCATCAGATAATGAGGACTCCCTTACAGATGCATTACAAAAGCAACTTCGTCGCAGGAGAAGAAATAGGGTAAGAAGCCATTTTTTTTTTTAATTCAGTGGCTGTTTCCTGCCAGGGCAGGGTAACTCAAAAAAGAAAACACAATCACCATCATTTATTCAATTTGTCTTTCCAGAAGTGTGCTTACATCACAATCAGAGTACCCCTCTGACTGTAACATCCCTATCCCTGCTTCCAAGTGCAGGCACTGCCTTTCGCACCTCCAGGACTCAAGTCCGACTAATTGGTTTTCCTGAATCCCTTCATAAAAGTTACCTTGCTCACACTCCAACAGTATGTCCATTAAAGACCACTTGTCAAACTGTATTCACAGTGTATTTTGTGATAACCATTTATCATTCAGTTTATTAAAATTTTAAGGAATAATAAACAAAAATTAGTATAGTCTGTCAAGCAACCTACTTTTCCCACTTATTATGAGAGATGTTAACAGTAGCTAAATTATGTAGAAATATCACAGTGTATTTTGTGATAACCATTTATCATTCAGTTTATTAAAATTTTAAGGAATAATAAACAAAAATTAGTATAGTCTGTCAAGCAACCTACTTTTCCCACTTATTATGAGAGATGTTAACAGTAGCTAAATTATGTAGAAAATAAAATTCCAAATCAGATTTTTAAAATTCATTGCTTGGAAATTTAAAATTAAGTTTAGAAGTCACGCATAATATTTTTGTAAATCTCATATTACACATACTATTTCCGTCAAATCCTGAGCTAACACTTGTTTAAAAAAATATAATTTAATCGCTTCAGCTGTTTTCCACCAAAGCAGGGTGACCCAAAGAAGGAAGCACATTTATCATCAGTCATTCAGTGGTTGTCTTTCCGGAAGCATCTGGATATCACAATTCTAATAACTCTTTGGAATGTAACATCCTCATCTATCCTTCGCAGTGCAGATACTGTACTTTCCATATCCAGGACTCAAGTTTGACTGATCAGTTTCCTTGAATCCCTACATAAATGTTATCTTGCTCACACTCCGACAGTGGGTCAACACCTTTTGTTTCACATACTCCCCACTAGAGTGAGTTACTGGTCTAGGCTAATTTCTAAAATTCCCACTGGATGTCAGGCACCAAGGTAGGCCCATGCTGCTCTAGCGCGCTCTCTATGCCAACCCGACCTTCCATCAACACTTCCTCCCCTAAGTCTGGCTCTGGCAACTTCGTTATCTGTCTGCCTGTGTAATCCATATTCTCCGAATAATATGGTGCTAATCTATCTACATTTGTCTCGACAACAGCATGTCATACCCCAAAGCACATGTGTCTCCACTAATTCCTATTGAACACACATGTACCTTCTAGATACTCGACTCCATACTCAAAACCACTTTCACCCTCTCCCTCCAACCCTTCCTAGGGTTTGTTAATTATATTGATGATATATTAATAAGTAATGTAATACAGCCTCTCCTCACTTAATGACAGATCCATTCCTAAGACCACGTCGGTAAACGAATTCGTCACTAAGTGAGGAGCATATAATGGTAGTGGGTTTGCGTCAGCCTATTGTTTTAATGTCAACTCTGGACCATTTATAACATTTCTGGTATATTTTAAAATGTTTATACAGTAGTGTACTGTATATTGTAATAAACAGAATAGAGAAAATCAGCTCTAATATACATTATTTAGGTATGCAAACTGGTCAGAGAACTCGTCGTCGGTAAAAGAGTACGTCGCTAAGTGAGGAGAGGCTGTAATATTTACATTACATCAGCTCCAGAGGTCATTTCCACATCACCAGGTCTCAGATGAAACCTGGTTGATGGCCTGAACAACCAGGCTGTTGGTCCTGACTGTATGCACTCCTCCCTCCCTACTCATCCATCCTTTTCCCCTACTCTATTAAATCTCTGCACCAAATTCACCTTAAACCAGCCTACAAGACTAAAAAATATGCTGGACCTCATCATCACTAACAACGACGATCTGATACGTAATGTAACCGTATCAAAGACAATACACTCAGATCACAACATAATAGAGGTACAGACATGTATGCACAGGGCTCCTGTTCAGCAAAATGTGATCAGTCATGAAGGTCTCTTCATAAAATTCAATTTCAATAACAAAAACATACAATGGGATCAAGTCAACCATGTCCTAAATGAAACAAGCTGGGAAGATATCCTAAACAACACGGATCCGATTATTTGCCTAGAAAAAGTGAACTCTGTGGTTCTTGAGATCTGCTCAAGACACATTCCATAAAGAAAAAGAAAGAGAAGATGTAAACTAAAAAGAGAGAGATGCTCCCTATATAGACGAAGGTGAAGAGTCACAGAGCTGCTGAGAGGGGCCAATATACAGTGGACCCTCGGTTAACGAATACCCCGGAAATCGTACAATTATGTAAGTATAATATTTTAAGTGCATGTGGAAGTGTATTTTTGGGGGTCTGAAATAGACTAACCTACGTGACATTATTTCTTAAGGACGTAAATTCGTTCGGTAATGGCACTTGAGCAGGCTTCTGGGATGAAGTTTTTTCGTTAACCGAGGGTCCACTGTATCTGAAATACGAAGAGAGACACTGGTCAATGAAATTACAAATATCGAACTTAAGCTGAAGGAATCTTACAAGAGACAAGAATCACAGGAAGAACTAAAAGCCGTAAAGGAAATTAAAAAAATACTTTTTCTCTTATGCCAAATCTAATGGAAAAACAACATCCAGTATTGGGCCCCTGCTTAGGCGGGATGGGACATACACAGATGGCAGCCAAGAAATGAGTGAGGTATTAACCCTTTCAGGGTTTCGGCCGTACTAGTACGGCTTACGCGCCAGGGTTTTTGTCGTACTAGTACGCCTAAATTCTAGCGCCCTCAAATCAAGCAGAAACAGGCTGTTAGGCCTAGATGTGAGAGAATGGGTCTGTGCGGTCAGTGTGCGCAGTATAAAAAAAATCCTGCACCACATAGTGCATAATGAGAAAAAAAAAACTGACCCTGTTTTTGTTTAAAACAGCGAATTTGCAGTCTATTTTTGTATGATATTTATGCTTGTATTCTCGTTTTCTTGGTCTTATTTGATAGAATGGATGATATATTACAGAAATAGAGATAATTTTGACTGGTTTCACGATGACAAGTACCTTGAAACTGAGCGCAAAATAGCGAAAATGTTCGATTTTGGCCGATGTTCAGAGTAAACAAATCACACCATGACAAGTGCGCTGATATTATTTATACCATTTTTACAATGATGCAGTTGTATACATAACAGTAAATCTTCTATTTTTTTTGAGAATAAAAATTCAAAATGGAAAGCAAAAGTAATGTAAGAGGGGCCTGGAGACGTGACTAATGAACAGAGAAGATTTTATTTTAGTGCCAGGAATGACTGCCTTGTTTATTCTGGACCCTATTTTGAAATTGGCATTGTTTGAAATTTGTGTGAAATTGGCCAAATTGCCATTTTCTGACCACTATTTTGGGTAGTTGAAATTGGTAAATAGGCAGTTTCTTGTACTCAATCGATAAAAGAAATGGAGTTCTAGCGAAATAGCTATAATTTTAGTAGACTGAAACATTGGAATTTGCCGAAAATAGGGCTCAAAGTGGGCGAAATCACCGATGCGTAAATGTCATCGATACTGCTAACTTCGCAAAAGCATAATTCCGTTAGTTTTTGATCAAATTTCATAATTATGGTGGCGTTATGATCGGAAAAAGATTATCATTTCATAAGAAAAAATAATTTTTTTTTTCCGAAAAATTTGCGACCCTGAGAACGAGTTTGGGAGAGGGCCTTGCGACCCTGAAAGGGTTAAAGTCCCAATACGACTCGGTGTTCAGCGAGCCGCTGCCCAAACTAAGGGTCGACAATCCAAATGAATTCTTTATGAACGAAACCCAAAATTTGGTCATCTCAAAAATCTCGGATATTATTATCCTAACTCACCAAGACTTTGAAAAGGCAATAAATGACATGCCCATGCACTCTGCCCCAGGCCCAGACTCATGGAACTCCATGTTCATTAAGAATTGCAAGAAGCCCCTTTCGTGTGCCTTCAGCATTCTATGGAGAGGGAGCATGAACATAGGGGTCATCCCACACACACCAAAAACAACAGACATAGCCCCACTGTACAAAGGTGGCAGTAAAGGAATTGCAAAGAACTACAGACGATAGCATTAACATCCCATATCATAAAAATCTTTGAGAGGGTTCTAAGAAACAAGATCGCCAACCACCTAGATACCCATTAATTACACAACCCAGGGCAACACGGGTTTAATTAAAGCTAACCAGACTGAAAGTTGAAGACCTAAATGATTTTTTTATGAGAGTGCCACAGAACCTGGTAGACGCAAGCCTATCTGACATTACCCTGACGCCACATGACTTCGAAAAGGCGATAAATGACATGCCCATGCACTTCGCTCCAGGCCCTGACTCATGGAACTCAGTGTTCATCAAGAACTGCAAGAAGCCCCTATCACGTGCTTTTAACATCCTATGGAGAGGTAGCATGGACACTGGGGTCGTCCCACAGTTACTAAAAACAACAGACATAGCCCCACTCCACAAAGGCGGCAGTAAAGCAATAGCAAAGAACTACAGACCAATAGCGCTAACGTCCCATATCATAAAAATCTTTGAAAGGGTTCTAAGAAGCAAGATCGCCACTCAAGATAACCATCAATTACACAACCCAGGGCAGCATGGGTTTAGAGCAGGTCGCTCCTGTCTGACCTAATTACTGGACCACTATGACAAGGTCCTGGATGCTCTAGAAGACAAACAGAATGCAGATGTTATATACACAGACTTTGCAAAAGCCTTTGATAAATGTGACCATGGTGTGATAGCACAAAATGCGTGATAAAGGAATAACAGGAAAAGGATTGGTAGATGGATCTATAATTTCTAACAAGTAGAACACAAAGTAGTAGTCAACAGAGTAAAGCCTGAGGGTGACTCTACGGTGAAAAGCTCTGTTCCACAAGGCAGTACTCGCTCCCATCTGTTCCTCATCCTTATATCGGACATAGACAGGGATATCAGCCACAGTGCCGTGTCTTCCTTTGCAGATGAC